>WEKX01026792.1:0-67968 GCA_013390025.1 Pitta sordida | reverse complement strand
GAATGGCCGGGAGGGGTGGGGAGGCGGGGAGGGAGATGTCGGTGGGGAGGGGGTGCCGGGATCCAGGTGCGGAGCCATCCCGGGGAAGGGTTTGGAGCGTGTCCCGAGGGTCCGGGGTGACATTGCCGCTCTGCAGGTCCCTGACGGGCCGGGGCAGCCAGGCGGGGATCGGCCTCTCCTGCCGAGAGCACACGGGCTTGGGCTGAGCCAGGGCAGGTTTGGTTTGGCCATTAGGAAGGATTTCTCCGCGGAAAGGGCGATGACAGCGTGGGACGGGGCTGCCCGGGCAGGTGATGGGGTCCCCGTCCCTGGAGGCGTTCAGGGAAATCCCGGCCGGGGCACTGAGTGCCGTGGTCTGGGTGGCATCCGGCTGGACTCGGTGATCCCAGAGGTCTTTTCCAGCCTCCAGGGATGCTGAGCCAGTTTGAAATGCTGAGGAGGAGAGATCAGCTCTGCGGCAGCGGGGCTGTCCCTGCCCGGGAACGCGCAGCTCCCGCCCGGCGCTGCTGGGACCATCCAGCCCGGGGTGAATTCATCCAGCGCCGGGAGCTTCCTGGAAGCGTCCAGCAGGAGCCCAGAGCAGCTGATAAGGGCGTTCTGTTACCCTTTCGCCTCCTGCCTTCACTCTCTTCCGTGAAACACGGTTTCAGCGTTTTCGGGTTCTTAAGGCAGAGGGGAACGTGGTGCAGTTCAACCATCCCGTCCTGATCGATCAAACTTAAGAGCGTGGATCGATGTGGAGGATAATTGTGCTGCTGGGGGAAAACGGGAGATGCTAGGGAGAGATACTGCCTCGCCATGAAAGCGGTTTTTATGTTTTAAGTAGTGACTAAATCAGTAATCTGCCTTGTGTTGTGCACTGGGCAGAAAAATCCCTTTAAAAAAAAGGCTTTTTTAAAGGTTGAAAGCGCCAGNGCAGGTCCCTGAGGGGCCGGGGCAGCCAGGCGGGGATCGGCCTCTCCTGCCGAGAGCACACGGGCTTGGGCTGCGCCAGGGCGGGTTTGGTTTGGCCATTAGGAAGGATTTCTCCGCGGAAAGGGCGATGACAGCGTGGGACGGGGCTGCCCGGGCAGGTGATGGGGTCCCCGTCCCTGGAGGCGTTCAGGGAAATCCCGGCCGGGGCACTGAGTGCCGTGGTCTGGGTGGCATCCGGCTGGGCTCGGTGATCCCAGAGGTCTTTTCCAGCCTCCAGGGATGCTGAGCCAGTTTGAAATGCTGAGGAGGAGAGATCAGCTCTGCTGGCCGTTCCTGGCCTTTTTTCCCCTCCCCGTGGAGGTGTCGGTGCTGCAGCGGGGCTGTCCCTGCCCGGGAACGCGCAGCTCCCGCCCGGCGCTGCTGGGACCATCCAGCCCGGGGTGAATTCATCCAGCGCCGGGAGCTTCCTGGAAGCGTCCAGCAGGAGCCCAGAGCAGCTGATAAGGGCGTTCTGTTACCCTTTCGCCTCCTGCCTTCACTCTCTTCCGTGAAACACGGTTTCAGCGTTTTCGGGTTCTTAAGGCAGAGGGGAACGTGGTGCAGTTCAACCATCCCGTCCTGATCGATCAAACTTAAAAGCGTGGATCGATGTGGAGGATAATTGTGCTGCTGGGGGAAAACGGGAGATGCTAGGGAGAGATACTGCCTCGCCATGAAAGCGGTTTTTATGTTTTAAGTAGTGACTAAATCAGTAATCTGCCTTGTGTTGTGCACTGGGCAGAAAAATCCCTTTAAAAAAAAGGCTTTTTTAAAGGTTGAAAGCGCCAGGTTAAACAAGCGGAGCTGCTCCTTGGATTTTGTGCGTAACTGCAGCCCGACTTTGGGGTACGTGGATGTAAAAAAGGGGGATGAGTTTCTCCGGTCCTTAGGCAGAGCAGTGAGTGGATGGATCAGTTTGCAGAGTCTGTGTGACATCACTTGTTGTGGTTTGTTCACTGTGGTGTGATGGTGCTTTCTTTTGCTTTTGAGCCCCGGTGGGAGCAAGCAATGGGCAGTGTCAGTGGGGAAGGGAAGGGTGCTGAAATTCTGTCCTTTGGAGGTCTCTGATGGGCACTGGGTGTACTGTTGAGGGTTGGGTCTTCTTCTGTTGACACTGACAAGCAGCAGTCCAAAAATCAGATGGTAGTGTAGTGTACAGTCAGCTGGGGAAAACCACAAAATTAATGCTGCTGATGTGGTTGGTGTGTGAGCAGTAGTACTCACGTGGAAAGAGTAGGAAAAAGTTAATTAACTGTTAAGACCTCCTGCTGAACTTCAACTTAAGTTCTCTGACACTGGTGCAGAATTAGGCTTGGTGGGACAAACCAGCTTTTTTAGGACAGCCACAAGTTGTATGAGCATATAACTAAGAGAGGGGGGAAATCTGGTTTACTAGACTTTCATTTTGTCGCCCTTGACAATTCTGTGTTACCTCCTAAGTAAGAATTAAATGTTAAAATGGCAAAGCTGCTCCTCTTAAATAGACAGCATTACAGTTCCAGGTAAATACGTAAATGTTCAAGCAGCAGAAATGAGTCATTAGGGTCTTACTTCCATCTTGTAAAGCTGGTAGAAAAACAAGAGGGTTAAACTGAGATTTAGGCTGGATCCTCTGCTTGCCCAAATGTGCCTCCTGAAGTCCAGAAGGTTGGGAACTTGGTTTGGCTTTGGGGAGAATTTTGAGTAAGTCTTGTTTTGTATTATGGCAGGAATATTACTTGAACCCTGGGTAAGAAAGGGTCTAATCTCATTTTAGGGTAAGTTTTTGGGTGGTAGAAAAGGAAGAGCTTCTGTTCTGGGGGAAATGCAACATTGCATGTAGCTAATGTTCACAAGGAGGGGAATAATTCCAGAATCTGAAGTACTGGAAGGAAATGCTTTCCACGTTTCCTTTTGTAATTAAGGAGCTGCATTGTTTTGCTATTGACATTAATCTTGACCCTGAAATGAGGGAGACTCACTGTGGCAAGTTGTAAAATGTTTGCAGTTTTACAGGTTGGCCTAAATGCTCAGGTGACCTGCTCCCCTTGCAGTTCCAGTGTTTGAGATGGAGCTGTCAGAAATCAGCGAGCTTTTTGTCTCTTTGGGTTGCCAGTTGAAATAACCAGGTTTTGATGAGAGGTTTCAAGCAGTGAGCTGTTCCCTGCAGCTGATGATTCAACGATTTTGCCGCTCTCTCAGGTTACGAGTGTGAGCAGTGATGGACGGGCATGTCCTCCACAGGGATTTGTGAAACTGGGTCTGAATCTTGTTCTGGCTTCCTGCTGAGCCCTTGTTTCCTTCGCTGACATTAAATTTTAATCTTACCCCAGTGCTGTTGTCAGGTAAACTTGAGGTTGGGAGTGGTGTTCGGGTACAGTAGTTCTCGGAATAGAAAATTCAGGAGTCTGCTGGTTTGAATACACTCCCTCTGTCTTTCAGCACCACCGTTAAGCCTTTCACATGTGAAACTCGTATTCTTTGCTGATGGGGGAGATGACAGTGAATTCCCCTGAATTCCCAGGCTGCCATACAGTTGGGAGACGCAGACAGAGGATTTGCCAGGAGCTTCAGGACTCTTTTTTTTTTTTGGTGAGGAAGATTATCTGTGGATACAGCGTGCAGGCTGTGGCGTGGTCCTGGACAAAATCACACAGGCGTGTCTCTGTGGGGTTTTGATCAGGCTTAAATTGATCAAAGAAAGTTAAATTCCATTATGGCAGTGTGCTTGGCTCAGCAAGGTTCTGAGTAGGAATCAGATGGATTTCATGCCAAAATATGATGGTTTCACAGCAGAGGAACTTGACTTTGATTGCTGTTTGTTGGGAAGTGACCAGAGTGGACTAGCGACTTGAGATTTGGTTCTGGAAGAAATCTCTGTTATGTCTGATGCAGGATTATAAAGTTTCATGAAGTTACTGCTTTCATACTTGTGTTTTGGTCGTAATTTAAATATATCCCAGATACAGTTGAAAATAACGGATTTGCTGGGAACTGAATCAGGCAAGACTAAGATTTTCTGAATCTTTTCAGAGTAACAGCCGCTCTAAAAAGCGCCGTAGAGTTGTCAGAAATGCTTTGTGCTCAGTTTCGTTCTTTTTCTGTTTGTAGAAGAAACATGCAAATTCAGACCACAAATGCCTGTATGAAAGAAGAGGTTTCTTAGATCGTCTTCTGAAGTTCTTTATTACTGGGACTCTGTATTATATTGAGCTGCTGGATTTGAGATAAGCAGGGAGGTGTTGTTTGGATCAGCTGCTTCAGTCATAGCTCACTATCTCAGCCCAGTTTCTTTTTTGCTGTTCCTGTAACTCCTGCTGCTGGTATTACACACGTGTTTGGGGAAAATGGAATTCTTTTTTTCTGAATTTTACACGTTTGTACTGGTGTTCTGACAGTGTTCTCCTGGGCCCTTTGTAGCTCTGAAGGGGAAATCCAGTTAATAATAGGGGACTTAGTGTTTTCTTCCCCACCTAAATAAATCAGCTCTTTTGTGTGTGTAGGTGGGGGGCAGTCCGTGCTGCAGGCAGATGTAGTCATGATCTGTGACTGTGGCACACAGGCAGCGAGAAAACTGATAGAACAAAATGATCTGTCAAGGTTAGCTTTGAATGGAAAGGCTTCCAGGGTGGTGTATTAAGCTAAAAACCACTTCTCCCTGCTCCACCTTGCCTGAAAGCAAGAAAGGCAGGAGAAAAAAAAAAATAAATATGGAGCTGTAAGCAGTAAAAATAATTGTTGGGACAAAACGTAGTTACTGGTTTTGAAAAGCCTGGTTATTTGAATATTGGGAGGTTCGTATTGTAAAATGGAGATGAGGCTGAAGATGGCATCTGTTCTCACAGCAGCGTTCGCCCGGGGGAGGGATCCCTTTGGTACTGGGGGGGGGAGGATGGACGCGGTAATTTTAGCAGGCGATAAATTGCCCGTGTAAATGTCAACAGAGAAGGACTGTCGTGTGCCGTAATTTGGTTTACACAATTGGTCGTGTCCGCAGCGTTGGCGAGCCCGAGATTTAACAGGAAAATTGAAGCGGTTCAGGAGCCAGCTGCTACCTAAGGATAAAACCCTGCCGGGTCCCCAGGGAGTGCCAGGGCGGTCTCTGTGCCAGGGTGCGGCAGTGGTGGCAGGAGGATTGCAGCTCCCGGGGGACTGGGATGAGGCTGGAAATGCCAGCTTTAATTGCATTTGGATGTGAGTGACCGGCGATAGCGGCTGCAGCAGCGAAAGTTGCTACCGAGCGTTTGATGGCAGGAGCTGGAAGCTCTGGAGGCAGCACGTTCGGCTGTAATATCGAGCCACCGCGGGGTTATTCGAGGATACTGCTCCAGGATTAACTCTTAAATTGCCTACTCGGATCTCTTGAGTGGCAGCACTTGCACGTTTTGCTTGTGCCTGTGGGCGTTTTCGTGTTTGATTACTCAACTTGGAGTTAACATCGGCCGGAAAAACCGAATGAAATGCAGATCCTGTAATTTATAAGCTATATAAAGTCGGGGCTCTTCATTTAGATACACTACACTGCCTTAAGTGTAGGTTCTGGCTCAGGCAGCCTCCTCTGCAGACACGCTGCTGCAGAAGCTCGGCATGACCACGCACTCGGGATGAGAGGAGCAGGCTGAAAAAGTGATAAATGCCCATTTTTGATTAACTTCCTGTAGCTCCCCTGAAGGTGACATTCAAGGGCGTATTTTTAAAACTGCTCAGCTTAATTGTGTATTCAGTCCAAAATCGAAACAGCTTCTCTGTGGGATGTTCATAATGCACTCAAAGCTCTGCGAATCCTGCATGAGTCAAAATTGGTCGGTGTCATTTCGAATCACCCCAGATCAGAAGCTGCAGACATGAAGCGCGGTGCTTAAAAACACGAGGCAGCCCTTGTCAGTCGTGAATTTGTCTCCCGAAGGACTTGCGAGGTTCCCTTTTCTGATGTGAATGGCAGATTTGTTTTGAATTTGAATTTGATGATTGATGATTTGATGATTCTTGCACACTGGTAGCGGCCCTCCTGTTAATGAGGGTGTAGGAATGGGGGAAAAGGGAAGAATGTGGAGAAAAAAACCACATCATATCTTGTCTAGCAGACCTTCTAACAAGATTTCAGATTATTTGGATTACCAAAAACATCAATGTGAACCATTACAGGGTTTTTTTTCCTTTTCGGGAAATGCAAAGTACAGCGGACGCTGAATTGTTTGGGGGGAGGGAACTGCTTGTGTTGAACTTGTAACAAGAAATAACCGAGGCAGTTTTTGAACGAAGTGCTGAAACGTGCTTTGTGGTGTAGCTTTTCTCTACAGATACCCCAGCCACTTTTCTTTTTTAACTGCCATGTAATGAAGACAGATGCAAATGAGCTGTTTGGGGTGGGGCATTCCCTGCCCCAGGTGGAGCTCTTCCTGCGCAGTGCAGTGGTGGAAGCCTGGCCACCAGCTCAGGGAGTCGATTTCTTTGAAAAGTAAAGCAGCCAGAAGGGAAGTTTTTCTCACCCTTCAGCTGGTCAGCTCTGCAAGTGCAGCCCCGACAGAGGGAATGGACTCAGAGCATGGGCTGCTTGGGGCAGGGTGGAGTAGGCTCTTTGTGGCCATGCAGACTTTGCCTCAGTCAGACCTGTTATGAAATCACATCTCTTAAGTGTTTTCCTCCCGATAAGCTTTTTTGTAAATTTTCCACAACGGGCCACCTGAGCTGGAATCATTCCCTTGATGGAAAAAGATGGCCTTGTGCAGGTGGTGAAATGTGTGTTTGGGAGCCGCAAAGAAATGGAGTTTTTCAAGGTTCTTGTTGAAATAACCTTCTGTAGTCAAATCTAATCGTTCCCTGCAGAATCGAGGAAAAGTTAAATGCTTGACATGGGATAAATCTAAACCTTGTTCTGGAAATCTTCAACTTCAGATGATGCCTCGAGTGATATGATCTGGAATCTTCTGCAGACAGTTGCTAGTAAAGGCATTGCAGTGGATCAGAGCCAAAGCTCCAGACCATAATCATGGAATCATGGAGGTTGGGTAAGACCTGCGAGATGGAGTCCAGCCATTATCCCAGCTCTGCCAAGCCCACCACTAAACCATGTCCCTCAGTATTAAATTTAAATACGTATTTCCAGGAGTGGTGACTCAGCTGTTTGCCTGGGCAGCCTGTACCAATGCTTGACAGCCCTTTCCAAGAAGAAATTTTCCCTAAAATCATGTCTAAACCTCCACCGGCACAACTTGGGGCTGTGTTCTCTTGTCCCATTGCTTGTTTTTTGGGAGAAGATACCAACTCCTATCTTGCTACAACGTGTGTGAATTAGAGAACTTGAGGCAAGGACAGGAGGAGGAAATGTATGGCAGTTTGATTTGGATGAAATTATCAAGAGTTTGTGGATAATGGCCAGAGGTTTTGGGGCATAAGACTAAGTGAATGATTTCTGAAGGCCTTTTGAGGAATGAAAGACCCTAAGGTGAAGTACTCAAAGTACTGGTTCAGAAAAGTTGTGAGTCTTTTGTATTAGATATCAACTGATAAAAATCACAATTCCCTGATAGATTATGCTTTCAACAGTGATTTTTTTCTTTCAACACTGTCTTTTAGTATTGTGCTGAATTCTTAAACATTAAGGAGTCAATATTTCTGGGATGGTTTATCAGTGTTTTGGGGTATTTTAGATTACAGGAGTCAGAACAGCATGCATGCCAAAATCTTAGCTAGTTATTTGTATTCTACAGAGTATTGAGTTAAATTAATTTTAATTTGGAGAAAAGAGGGAATATATAAGTGGTCTTCAGTGTGTGGGTGTGAATATGTGCAAGTGTAATACAAAATTAGGATACGAAAGTGTCTCTTGACAACATTGTCTCCTGAGTTAGTGGGGTACATCTGTCTAGCTTCAACAACTTGTCAGATTGTATTGCCAAAATTTCATTCAATATGTATGACCTCCTTTAAAGGTACTCATGCTGTGTGCAAAAGAGCTGGGATGCAAAATGTGTAGGAAAACTCCATTAAATCTGTCCCACGAACTGTCAAAACAATCAAGCACTTGACATTAATGCTGTAAAGTGTGTTTTGCTTTAAGGCTTGTTATTCCATCAATAATAAATTTTCAGTGTTTAAAATCTGTTTCAAAATTAGCGTTTTCTTAATTAGAACTGGAAGTTTCTGCTTTTAAATGTGCATATAATAAACAAGCACCATGTTTTGTAGTTTGCTGAAGTACCTTCTGCACTGCTGTCTTGGGAGTGGCTGTTTCTCATAGGTGTTTGCTTCATTTGTATGGTTTGACGCTGGTGAATAAATTCTAAAGGAAGGTGTTAGTTGTGCTGGTTTAACTTTTTTTGTCATGTTTTGAGAAGAAAGTTGTCAAGATTCTTGATAAACCTTCTGTGGCTGCTAAACTTGAGTGTAAAAATAGTTAAAATACAAGGTAATTCAAGGTTTTCCCAACAGTAGAGCTGGGGAGAAGAAGTTGTCAATGTTTTAAAATCACATTCCTTATACAGAGTGTATCAGGGAGTCTTAGGATACTGAAGCTGTTTTTCTGCTTGTCCATCCTCAGCTGCACACTTCTGTCCTCGAGTCTGGTGGTAGGTAAGAGATAAAGTTAAACCTGCAGATCTGTTGGGTTGATGTGCAGACACCTGTACAGCAGATAAATACAGTGTGGTGTCTCCTGAAGGCTGACCTGACATTAGGTTGCCTTAAACTGTAGCTGGATACTCAGTTCCTTGTCCAGGCTTCGTGGATGTGCTGGGAAGTGAATAATCCAACTGCTCTTGGCAGGTGCTTCCTCAGGTGCTGGAGCTGGGCTGGCTGGCAGACACTTCCCTTGTGAAAGACACTCTAAGTGGAACAGCAGTTCAGTGTCAGGTTGCAAGTGTCATCCTCAGTTGTCCCCCTGGGCTGTCTCAGGTGGTTGGGGAAGGGCAGGAGCGGATGGGGCGGTGGTTTCTTCAATTTATTCTGTGTTGGTTTCGTTCTTCCTTGCAAAGGTCAGAGTTCTGTATTGTGACCTTTTTGTAGTAGGCAGTATAAAAATGAGAATACACTTTTTTTAAAGTGAGAAGTATGATTCTTACCCAGAAACTCTTAACTTGAAGTACTGTCTTGTGAGCCACCAGAAGGATACGTGCTGGTTAGGAAGGTAAGAAAGCCAGCTGGCTGTCGTGGCAGGCAAGAACTTGATAGTATGATACAGCAGACAAAGGTTTCCTCTTCTGTCTTCTCTGCCCTATGGCATAACCAACTCTGTCATGTCGTATCTGACAGATCTTTGGCTTAAATTCCCATAACATTTCCCAAGGCTGGGGGCTCTAATGATTCTCGTGGTATTCTGCATGGTGTTACTCCTACCTCAGAGTAGTAAAAAAATAACTTTTTTTCCCCCCGGTGTCTTACCCCATATCTGTCATGCAGTGATTTTGGTGTATTACTGCTTTGATCCTTCCCTACTGTTAGAAATTGTCCTCTGTATTCAGAGGCCACTCTTAGGTTGAGTGTGTGAATGCAGAGGGTTTGCAGCCAGCATTAGTGGGGAGGAGTTAATGACTAACTGCAGCTGGAGAGAGGGCAAGGGTATGACAGTGGCATTTGACAGATGGTGGCTTCAACCCTGATTAATAGAGGGGAGAAGCTATACATATTAAGCAGAAGTAACATGGAAGGTGCCCATACAGTTAGATTTAGGGAGATCTAGAATTGAAAAAGAGAAGAGACAACAGTAGCAACAAAAACTGACCTGAACCTGGTGATGAGGAGACAGTTTTTGTAGAGGAAGGCACAGTTCAGGCGCGGTGGCTTTTATGTTGGCACGGTTATGTGCAGATCCACAGCAGCATTGGGCTAGCACAGGAGAAGTGATTAAGGCTCAACTGTATGATCATTATTCAAGACTCTGTCTGCATTTGTTGTCAGAGTTGTGATGGATTTGACCATGTTCTGCTCCACTAATGGAAGAGGGAATCAATATGAATCTTTGCCGGTGTCCCTAAGGGCCACCTTCCCTTTTCCATGCTGCTGTTGTCAGGGTTAGTTCTGCTGTAGCTTCGTGCAGCTCTGGGGACTTCCACCAGTGCCGGTCACAGCAGCTGGACAGTGCTGGGTGCTCACGTTGGGTGCTTTCCATGAGTGTCTGGTTTTGGGTGCCACAGGCATTCCTGGCATTGGGTTCATCAGACCTGAGAGCATCAGTGGTGACACAGAGCCTGTTACATTGACTTACCAACCGCCTCATGGTCACACCTACCGCAGCAGGGTGGAGCTGTCTGTTGTGGCCAAGATCTTCCACTGATTACAGTATTGCACACTGTGGTTTGTGTGTTTGTTTAGTGTGTTGTAGAAGTAGCCTGCCCTTGTTTTACAAATCAGTAGTGTTTTACAGCTTTTGCTACAGGTTGATGGAAAGCTCTGTGGACCTGCCTTCAGAGTAAGGCTGAAACCTCTTAGCTAGAGTTGCTGGGTATATATTACATGTGCTTGGATGATGTTACCAAATGTGGGAATATTACTGTTACCTTCCTGTCAGGATTTTGTCAGGCACTTGCCTTCTGTCGTCCTACAACAAGGAGGAGAGGAATACATCCCTTATTACTGTGCTTGCAGTTCCAGGAAGATCCTTGAGGCCCTGTGGTCATCTGCATTTCAGTGGTACTGCCAAGTTCCTCACCTATTTCAGCTGCTTTTGGTGTTACCAGCATTTCCATACCCTTAGGGTCATGTTGCTAGACTTGCCTTTTCAAAATGATTGCCTGGGAAGTTTCAATGGCATTTTCAGAGATCAGCTCTCTGCTTGGGGGTGGTTGTCAGCAACACTGGGGAATGATGGCCACAGTGTTGGCAACAGTGAATTCTGTGGCTCTGGTCCTCAGAGGGAAGAGTTTATCCTTCCCTGGAAATGGGGAGTAAAACAGGCAGTGTCTCTCTTGGATGGAGAGCTGGGGCTGGTGGATTGCAGCTGGAACAATCCACTTCCTGAAGTGCTACAACGTGCTAGTCCTGATAGTTCTGGCTTGCAGAAAGGTCATGTCAGTTGTACATCACAACAACCTTTAGTGTGAAGAAAGAGCTGACTGGAGGTTGGGAGTCCATTCCCTTGTGTGGAAACTAAAACCTTGAGGACTGAAAAGGGGGATGCATGGAATGCGTGAAAACCAGAAGAGGAGCACTTCTGTTTCTAATGACATGACATAACATTTAAAACTGATTTAATGATGAAACAATGGTAGTTCCTAGAAGTGTCTTTCAAAGACACTTCATGCTGTGCATAGCTGCTGATCCAAGGAAAGGTCAAGTTTATTCAAACGCCTAATGAGCTGCTTGAAGTGTGTGCATAGGGAGAGCGGAGTTGGCTTCTACCCAGCAGTACAAGTTGAATTTTGCCTCTTTGGAGAGGAAATCAGTACAAAGTTCAGGCTCTTTCCCTTTAAGTGTGTCATAAACTGAAATGGCAGGATCTGATCTGTAGCTTAATAAGCTTCCCTTTAGAAGTTGTTGAGGTTTAACCCAGTGGGCAGCTAAACACCACACAGCCATTCACTGACTCCCCAGAGTGGCATGGGGGACAGAATCAGGGAAAAAAAGCTGAAACTTGTGAGTTGAGATAAAGACAGTTTAGCAGGACAGAAAAGGAAAGATAAATAATAATGATAAAAAACCCACACAAGTGATGCACAACACAGTTGCTACTGATACCATCCAATTTGTGCTGTCATCTGAAGTATTTCAGGCCTGCTCCTGTGGGGAGGGAGGTGGGAAGGTGCTGCAGGAAGTCCGAAGGGAATACAGAGGATGCTATTTATTTGAGAAAATATAGGCTGTCTGTCTGGGGTATGAATGTCTGAATTACCTTTGTAGTTAGGAAATACCAGGATGCAGTTCCCCTGACCTATTTAAAACATCTTGGGTGCACCATCTGTGCATGTATTCCATGGCAAGGTGAGATGTGTGCCACAGAAGTTTTCTGGATTTTTTCTTTTTAAGCCTTGTAACAGCTTTTTCATCTCTGACGACTGATAGTAAACATGTGAAATTAAAATCAGTTTCTCTTATTTACAGGGAAACAGTAGCCCTCTTTTCTTCTGTTTTTCTGCCAGCAGGGCTGACAGCAAAGGTTGCTGGACTGTGTGCTAAAATAACTGAAGCATTTCTTCTGACGATCCTTTGCTGAGGTTACTGACTTAAATGGAGAGAAAACAGACTGCCTGGAAGTGGCAACTAAGCTGTTGCAGGAGAGCAGTGGAATTTTTTTCTCTACATACTTGCTTGGACATCTAATATGTTGTAATGAAGTGTAAACAAGCACTGAGGGATGAGCCCTCCTGTAGGATGGAGTGAGCCTGCTGTTAAATATCAGGGAATAAAACACATGCTCTCTCCGTGCTTTCCTTGCAGAAAATATGATCTAGAGAACATTTCTGGGGACTCCTGGCTTGTGATTTGAGGGCTCATTGCTGCCAGCCCTAGTGAGGGCCTGCAAATGTGCCTGTGAGGTTGACCGACGGCTTTGAAATCTGAAGAAATTTGAGGAAGCCATCTGGCTTTGTTTCTAAATGACTGCTCAGATTTCTTCTGGCTTGCAGAGGAATACCTTTGATAAACCTCAAGAAGATTGTGCAATGCAGAAGGAAGGGAAACAACCTTCTCTCTACAGGCTTGTGCTGTTGGTGTTACAGACCATCATATGAAACTTCTTTTACAGCCGAAATAGTTCTTGCAACAAGACCTTGCTTTAGACTGTCATATTTATTTCCTTGTATCCTCATACAACAGTAAATCAGGGGGAGAAGTGAACAGTTGTAGCAATGGGGCAGAGTGCCACAGAGGTTGAAAAAGAGTTTGTGTTGTCCTGAAATGCTGATGTGCTGTTTGGTTCGTTGTGAAGGTCTCTTCTGTGTTTGAGGTCCCTCATCATGTTATTAAAAGATGTATCATTGAGGCCCTCAGACTTTCACTCTTACAGGATTATAACCTTTAGTCTGAGCTCAGACACCACGTTGGGGGAGGAGTATCGTCTGAGCAAGTGCAGGAATTGAGCTCTGTGTGTCAGCAAGAGTTTTGTCTATAACCATCAGAAAATAGCTTTTTAATCCTGGTATCATAATGTTGATTTTGCAAGGAAATCACTTCAAAAATGGGTAAAACCACATCTCAAAATAGTGCTGTTTATACATGATAATTCCTCATGATTAAAAGTCTAATAGTAGAACTAAATGGCATCTGAGTAAAACACAAACTACTTATTGTATTGCTGTCTCCAGAGGTTTCGAAACAGAATTCTTTATTGACCCAGATGTACCATTTTCAGTCATTAGAATAATTCACCAAACTACATAGCAATGATCAGCAAAATAGCTACTACATAACCATAATTAGTACCTGGGGGGAGGAAATCTTAATTAACCATAGAAAGTTGCTAACGATGCGGCCTGAGATGAATGATGAGCTAGTGATGGGCTCTGAGATCTTCTGCTATCTTGTGAGAAGATCTTTGTTGAAGAGGGATGCTGTAATTCCCTTGGCTACCCAGTTAACCCCCAACGGCTCCCAGAAATCCTGTTCTGTGTTGTGAGGGTAAATAATCTGCACTGTGAGAATGCTGGTGTCTCCACTTTGTTTGTCTTGGTATTGTGTGTTAAAGGCCAATGTTCAGGTTAAATCAAGTGTAACTTTAAGTATGAAAACTTCATCTCTGTGCAATGTAGTAAGTTGAGTTTAGCTGTGTGTGAGATACTGGGAGTCGAGTACGCAGCCAGATTTACCTAATTTGATGTGACTGACAACATTTCATTTTGTTGAATGCTTTTGTGACAAAACCTAAACTAGTTTGTTCTGTGGGTAAGGCTGAGTAGACCTAGGAGACTAAGCAGATCTGGCTAGTAAGTTTTTCTAGAGACTAACTTAGGTAAGATAGACACTAGGCTTGTGGTAGGAGTGGATTAGATGTTGCTGGATGTTAAGTGTTTAGGGACTGTGCAAACTACATAAGTGGGAATTTTTATAGAATAAGATGGGTTAAAGAAACTGCAACAAATGCCCAGAGTGTCCAGTTGCAGCTCTTCAGTAGCCGTTGTTCTTGACCCTGACAAACTGTTTACTGATGGCTTGTTCAGGGGGTTTCAAGCATTGAGAAATTCTTCCCGTTGAGATAAACTGGGCTGTGCTGCCAGTGGCCATCAGCTTGTGATGCCACGTCCGAGGGCAGCTGCAGATCTCAGCTTGCACAATGCCGTGCTTGTGGAGCTGTTGTTTGACTTGCTCGCTGGCTGGTTGCATCATTTTGGTCTCCTGGGTTTGGGGGAAGTTGGCTGCCAGGGAGTTTAGTCTGAGCTTTCCCTCCGTCTCTTGGAAGGAGAATAAGGATGCGGGATGGGGACGGCGGGCAGGTGGTGTTGCACCAAAGAGGGGCCATGGCTTCTTTGAGGAGGCAGCTGTTGCTGTGCCCACCCATGCTCAGTTGCTCATTTGCTTGGTAAACTGCCCAGTGTTGTAAAGCTTGAATTTTAAGACTAGATTAAATACCACAGCTCTTGTCCAAGTAGTAAAAGGATGAGTAAAACTCGGTTTGGCAATTGTTTTGCCTTGACAGTTGCAATGGCATTTGAAACTGATGTGCTGTGATTGCTCAGAGTGTGGCTTTATGGGGGGAGTGGTCTGGTGTATGAACAGAAACACGACAGCTTTATTTTTTGAACTGCCTTTCTGTCTGAAAACCTGCTCCTTTTCTGTTTTGACAGTGAAAAACTCTTTCCTTTACCACTCTCACATAATATCATAAACAATGAATTGTATATGCAAATACACTTTGGGTTCTTCTGGACAACTTGAGCTTTCAGCCACCTGGGACTTGTATTGTAAACACTCGTAAAACACATTCCTCCAAGCCCTTGCCTTCTATCCTGCTCCTGCTGGGAGAGGGAGAGTCAGTAAAATCGGAGGATTTCGCTTGCAACTCCTCTGCCATGGAGTGTCTGGTGCTGTGAGTTACTGTAGCAAAGCTCTGCACCCAGTTCCCAGCCATGCTTCTGCATGTGAAACTTCTTTTGGTCTCAGTGAATGCTTATTTTCCTAAAACTTGAGTGCAGTGGATATGTTAAACATAACCAGCGTGGAGGATGCTACAAGGAAAAGCTTAACAAACTAAAATAAATGTGTGGCTGTGTTCCAAATGAGGGCACATTAGAGCTGAGCCTTTTTGAGTTGAGTAATCAGTTAATCAGGTCCTTGGTGCTGGTGTCAGACTGGTCCTGTTGAGGCTGAAGTGTGCCGGTGGTGTCTTCCCAAATCCTCCTCCCTGCTGTGCTCCGAGGTGTTGTTCACATGTCAGCAAATGCAGTTGTGTGCAGTTCCTTGGCCCCTGCCTCGCAGACGTAATGTTTGTGTTGCAATCCTTTCTGAAAACCTTGCCCGATCTTTCCGGGGAAAGAGCACATAGGAGCTGAATTGTCGACTTGATTTTCCGCTCTGACCGCGAGCAAAGGTCAGAGGCCTGGAATAAAACCTGTGGGGCAGAGTTCAAGCCGAGCTGTTGTTTGCATGGTTCTCGGTGCTGCTTGGTCAGCGGGGAGACATGGCAGTGGGGTGTTAATGACTCGGGTTTTAAGTTTCTGTGTCCACTTTGAAAGCCTTGGTTTAGTGGGATGCTGTTACAGGCACTTACCCTGCAGGGGTAGGTGCTGAATCCAAGGCTGGAGAGCTTCCCTGAGGCTCAGGGAGGAAAGCAGGCATCCTCTTGTGATCACAAGCACATCATTACTGGAAGGCTTGTTACAAAGCGTGGAGGAGTTTAGGAGGAGTGTTGGAACACCGGTTTTGTCTGGTTTTGTTTCCTCTTCTTTCAGTGTTAGGAAGAATGTGGTAATTAATACAGCTGGGTGTTGAATGGAGACTTTTCTGTTTGCTCAGTTTCCAGGCTTAGCACAGGCAGACAGTAGCAGTCAACTCTTCCAGTTAGTTCAGGGTCCTTCTTAGGAGGAAAAATGTTCAGTGATGATGTGTGCTTTTAAACTTAGCTCTTCTTATCTTGAAGATTTAACATCCTAATAAAGGAATAGTTTACTGATTCTAAATGGACTGCTTGATGTGCTGGTATTGGCAAAGAACCTGTAAGCCTGGGCTCTGGGTAACATCTTCATAAGCTGAAAAAGCAATAGCTTGAAAATTCACTCGTCCCTACATTGTGTCCAAAATACACATCTCCGGAAAGTTGCTGGGATGGCGTTTCAACCTGTCCTTATTAGGATGGTTGTGGATGTGCCTGTGTGTGTCCCTTGATGGGGCAACAGTTTAAAGTGCAATGTCCTTTGTCAACTCACGCACAGTAAGTGTGACACCTTCAGTTGTGCTGTTAGATTAGGAACAGAAAATGGTGTCTAAGAACTTGTTTTGAGAAAAAGCAACTCGTTAAAGTCTTGGTGATGGTTGGTCTTTCTGGGATTTGTCTGAAATATTTTTTTTAGCATAGTTTCTTGAATAAACTGGCATGATTGATAGGGTTCAGCAAAGGGGTGAGCCTGGCAGAGAACGAAATAGAAAACTGGTTTTTAGTATCTCCTGGAGGGAATACTTAGGAAAGGACATTCTGTAGCAGAGTATGAACATAGTGTGGTCTGAGCACTACAAGTGGGCAGTTTTATCCAAAGTAATTTATTCTTGAAAACAATTTTACTATTTTGTTCCACCACAACGTTGGTTACTTAAGAGGTCATTGAAAGGCTTCCACTGAGCCGGATGGTTTTGAGTCAAAATTTTAACTTGAGGTCATATTTTGTTTGTGCTTCTTGCCGATGAAGAGTATAAAGGAGAATGAAGAATATGCTTGTGTCCAAGAGCAGCTAATGCACTTGGCAGTCTTTGTAAGAGTGTGTTTGTCCAGCAAACATAATGTAACAGGATCCAGTAGATTCCCAAATGTAGAAGATGTGCTGTAATGGAAATTGTGTTAAGGCTTCAGTAATGCTTTGAAAAGTCTTCAGTTGCAGAGCTTTAAAGACGCTTTTTATGGTCCTTGTATGTGATTTGTGTTCATCATGTAGAATCTTTCAAGACTGAATGAGATTTTGTGTTTTCAGTCTGCTCCTAAGTTCAGTGTTTTGCATTACTCTTTAGCTGGAATTGGGAACATCAAATTGTCTGCCAAAGTAGCAGTTAAATTGCTTCCAAAAGAAAAAAAAAAATCCAATTATGCCCCATCAGCCACGGCTTAAAATACAGCATCCACTGGTCTGTTGTGGTGTGGCAGTAGGAGGATTAGTGGGAGAGTATATTGGTCTCAAGGATTTTGAGACCATCCTTTTGTCATGGGGAATATGTCCAATCTCCAAGTCAAACCAAATTTGGCTAATTCTGTCCAGGTTTTCTGTGCAGTAACCGAAAGTTATTTTGAGTTTTACTTTCTTCTTGATAGAAAAACCTTCTAAGTATAGCAGTTAGTTAAATTTAGTGTGAGGATTGTACATTGCTGCTTTTAGATTCGTTTTAAACTGGAGGAGTCATTTAAATTATGCCCTGTTAAAACAAAAGCAGAACACCAAGTAGGTTTTGCACTGCTTTCTGTATGTTGAGAAGACCCAGTTACTAGGAATAGACACTTTATTTAAAAATAGGTCAGTTGTCAAGTATAGATAGTTTAAAGAACCCTACAAAGCTCATATTGGTTAGATAGCTGTGGTGTAGATAAACCATCAGTGTATCTACTAATAACAGCCTGAAGACTTGTTCTAATCTGTATTTCTCTTTTCCTTGCCTTACAGGAAAATCTTCACTGACGATTCAGTTTGTGGAAGGACAGTTTGTTGATTCCTATGATCCAACCATAGAGAACAGTAAGTAAAGAGCTGACAAAGCTGCTTTTCTGCACCTAAGTAACTTATCAGAAGTCACTGGTGTAACACACTCTACTTATGTGGGCATTTATATATTAACATTAAAGCCCATTAATTAATTCCTAAGTCTCATTACTCTTTTAAACCAATGTTTGCAGTATTGCAGCATGGAAATCACTGTGTGCATGTTTCTCCAAACAGCTGAATTGTGTTTTAACACTAAACAAAGGGAAACCTAATGAATCTGGCTAAAATGCGGCTCCTTCTTGGATTGTACGTATGTTGTTGGACATCTGCTTCCCCTGATACAGTCAGGGCACTTGAAATTACTTTTGCCACACCTGCATGAAAATGTGCCACTCTGTGTGGGTATTCCAAAGTCTCACATCTCACTGGATCAGTAGATCCAGATGAACAGAAAGCCAGCAATACCAGTCAGGATTAAATGACTGCTGTAGAAGGCAGACGTGCTGTGGCCATGATAACATGATAATCTTTTAAATTACTCCTTTTCCACCTGCTTGATAACAAGGTTGCTACTCAGTCAGCTTGCTGCAAATACTGGGTATTCAACTTCTCAAGTGTCTTTTTTCCTCTTAGCAGCTTTTGGGGTTTTTAAGATAATAATAGTGCCTTTGTGAATAGGTAACATGGCGGGTGAGTAAAGGCACTAAAAGAGCTGCCAAGAGCAAAAAGTCACTTTAGAGGCTGGTTACCTGGTATTCATTACAACCCAACCACCTCTTTCTGGACTAGAGACGTTCCTAAAGCACTTGAACAGCTGCAGTGCTCGGCTGAGTAACTTGATCATATTGACTCACTTTGGTTTCATGACCAGAACCCTGGAGTTCTGTGCTTGAAAGACTTCTGAGATGTGGTGGTAGCACACAGTTTTAGTGTTTTGAACTTCTGTAGGATGTTAAGCCTGTGTGATACTCGGGAAGTTTGAATGAAGCAATCAGTAGAACAAGGTTTCTTTCGAATATATATGGTAACATGGAGTTACAAATCAGTAGCTATCAGGGTATTTTACTCAGGATTATTTTATTGCTTAGAACTGAAATTCAAATACTGCTTTCTGAGAAACTTTGAATTTGCTTTAGTAAGTCAGAGTGGATAATTTGCTCCTTGGCCCGAGTGATCTGGGTGTTAGCTCTTACACAGATGTCATTCACACTACTTTTCATCACCCCTTTTTAATTTGTTAGAATTATAAGTAAAGGAAGTTTCAAAGTAAAACTGTGAACAAAATACTGAGAATTAAGTTTTTGTATTTTAAATCTTAATGTCAGTTGGGTCAGGTTATTTTTCACTGCCTGTGCTATATATAAATGTATGTTATGGCCATGAAGACTTGGGTGGGGGCACCTTGATAAAGCTTAACTTTCCATTTGATTTCTTACTTGTTTGGAAAACAAATCCTTTGGTGTCTTGAGATCTGCAGCTGTCGCTGGAGGAGTTTGTTTTCTGAAAGGTGGAGAATGGAAGGGCCCTTCTTACATCAGAACATACTGCTGGGAAGTAAAGGTTGAAAACACAGAGGTTATGCCCTGAGGTTCAAAACATTGGGAAATCTGTCCCATCTTCAAACCCTGGGAGGCCTGATAGTGACAATATTTTAGAAATGTGTCTCTGAAGGAAAGAAGAGAGAATGCAGTCTAATTATAACACTAAAATTTTGTGTTTACATAGAGTATCTTTTATAAGACAGGGATTTGAAATCAGTTTTGATGGGGTTAGTATAAACTGATTATTCCAACTCTCGTACTTAATATTTTTAAAGTATTTTTTCCTAAACACGGATCTTTGATGAATCCAATCTTTTGACACTCCCAGCTGTATGTTTGTGATTCTGTGTAGGGTCATAAGATACAAAGTGTCTGATCGACTCTTGTACTTTTCCTGGATGGAATTCCAAATTTGGTGGACAGCGCTGACATAAAGGATTGAGAAGTCCAGGTTCCTGTACTAGGGACAGCATTGGACAGTGTTGCCTTTTTCCAGAGCTTTATAGTGGGTTACAGAACTGGTGTTGTTTGTCTTGCCCATCAGCACAGCGACAGGCGGCGTGTCCCAGGATGGTGGGTGATGGAATTGGAAGTGGTTGATTCCTCTGGATCAGCAAGTCACATTGAGCACCGTTGCAGGTTTTTCCAAAGATTGAATTCTTTAAGCAGGAATATTTTAAAAAGGCTTCAGCAAAGAAATTGGAGTCATTAATTGTGACTTCATCAAAGCAGATTTGTCTTGAACAGTGGGCTGTGCCTTGTGCTGCAAGGCTCTGCACTGAACTAACAGTTCTGTGGGGACTCCTCCACTGTTTGGCTTCCCCTCTGTGTGTCACACCCTTCCAGTACTGGTGATGATGCTGTGTCTGCTGTGTCTCTTTTAGGCTTCTAGAATAGTCTGAAAAAGCTGTCATCTGTCCTTTTAAATATTAACTTCATGATGCTCTTGAAGGTGCTTTGAGTGCAGAGCGTTTGATGTGTGTTAAGTGTCAAGAGACTGGTGAGGGGCTGTTATTTCCATACACCTGGCAATGCAGGGTGTCTCCAGAGGAGGCTGTTTTCCCTCTGACTGGAAGCAGTGATGTTGTATATAGCAACGCTGCCTGTTAATGTCTGTTCAGACAAACAGTTTGTCCCCATCACAGTATTCACCCAAGGCAAAAAGGTGTTGTGGGTCATTGTTTCATAACCTAAAACTTCCGTGCAGCAACATCCAGACAGTGGCTTGAGAGCAGCACGTTTGCTAAAGCAGCTTTCCTAGGGAATAGCCAGAATAAGGCAGGAGCTCTTTTTGGTTCTCCATTTCAAATGGCATTTGCTGGTATTGTACTGGAAGTTGTAGGTGTGCTTTACACTGGTGATTTAGACACTCTTGTTGGCTTGGTTTTGCTGTTTGAATTGTTCCTTTTTTTTTTCTTTTTTTTTTTTCCCTCCAAAGGCTGCTTTGATTTTCCAGAGTGGGTTGAAGCCTCCAGTTTCAGCTATTTCAGCCCACTTACTCAAGATAATGCTCCAGTTGTGGAGACTTGATGGGGCACTGACCTTTGGTGGGGAGGAGGAAAGTTGGCCTGAAAAGACCCAGGAGGTGTAGGCAGGGGACTGCATGGTGGGATTGGGAATATCCAACTGTGCAGCTTTGGGAAGCTGTTGGGTAACCTGCCTAACACTGACCCACTCATCTTACCCTTGACTGCATGCTCATCACTGCAATGACAGATGAGGTTTATTAGGACTGTTGGTATTTGGGAAAACCACCTCAACCAGAGGACAAGACAAACCTTGCTTAGTATTTCGGAATTGTCCAGTAATGATCTCTGGAGTGGATCTTGAAGGCCCAAACAGAGCTCCAGAGCCAGGTTTGTGTGCTCTGGTCAGTGCGGTGTTCCTACAAGAGCTGTGACACTGTTTGTTTTCGCAGTTGTATAACACAAACGCTGAGTAAGATTCCTCAGCTCACAGTGCGTTGGCATTTCACGAATCCAAGGAAGGGAAGCAATTGTCATGGCTTGTAGGGACTGAAAGTGCTTTGTGAGTGAGGGCCAGATAGGCTGAGAGCTACAGCAGCTGCGAAAGCAACGTGGTGAACTTGTGGCTAATTCTCATTATTTAGGCTTAGTACCTGTAAGTTAGGTTCTGTGTGTTTTAGCCCCCAAAGATTTTTTTAATCCAGATCATTGATCTCATGCTGGATGCATTTAGGAAACTGATCTTGCTAAATGCTTGGAAACTGAGGAAGATATCCTAGAAGTTCAAACTTAGCTTTGATGCCAATTGTATTTAAGTTTCGTGTGTTACTTGCAGTTTCAGGTGCCTGGAAGTCTCTTAGAAACGCATGTAAACCCCCTTTTTATTCTTTCCTTGCTGCATAGAATGTGAGAATCTTCTGACATTGTTAATCTTAGCAAAATTCAGGAATTTACTCTATCTACAATAGACTAGATAAGAGTACAGCACCTGATGTAGCCTTTTATTGCTGCTTTAAGTCCTGTAACTAAAGGTCTTTTTCTTAGCGCCTTGGCTGACGATGAGTGACTTCTGCTCCCTTCCTTGGGTGTAATTCTGACCTGTTTATGTATTTCTCTTTTGTTCTAGCTTTTACAAAACTGATCACAGTAAATGGCCAAGAATATCACCTTCAGCTGGTTGACACTGCTGGCCAGGTAAGTTGCCTTTCTTTGAATCTTTCTTCAGAGTTAAGACAACAGGCATTCATACTCCTGTTGAGCTAAGTTGGTAATGACCACGCATTCAGAGGTGAAAGTTAATTTAAAAATGATCCTGACTTCTTATTTAGTCACAAAATAATTTCTTCTGTAGTATTTATTTAAAGGCTTCGTAGTGATTTTTTGTTTTGGTGTTTTTTGCTCCCCTCTGCTGAATGAATGTCTAAAAAAGGGAAGAGGAAACTGCCTTAACTCTGATGTCCCAGAAGTTCATAAATAGCCTGTTTGATATTTACAGAGTAAACGAGCAGTCTTGCTTTAGACGGAAAATGTCACTTCAATAAACCATTGGGAAATTTTCCATGACTTCTTTCCTATTTGTGTGCCCCAGCTCCCACTGCTGTGTATCCATGACACAGTCATGGGGAGTGGAGTGGATGCAGGTAGTACTTACTGGGCTACCAGTAAACTGCTGCACTTCGTTTACGTTTTAACGTGGTGGTTCATGAGTGTGTCACGTAATGACGGGGAGCACAGGAGGAGACAGGGAACACGTGTCCTGGAGCGTGCTCAGGAGCTTCATGAGGTGCAGGTGGTCATTATGTGCAGCTATAGGTGTTCATTACGTGGTGCTGCTTGGCTCAACTCACACCGCACGTTCCATGCACGGGAGTGCTGCATCTTTTCCAAGACTCTGTATTAGGAAAAAATAATCAGGGGTCATTAAACCCCTGTATTTTTATCTAAACTTCTTTTTTTTTTTACTTACGTGCTCTTACCTTCCATGATCTCATACTACACCTTTGGGATTTCCAAACTGTGAGCAGTGTTAAACCATGTCAATGTTGTAAAATATCCTGCCAGTACTTAAGACTGTAAAGCTTGGTCATAGCTGGGAGACTGTTCAGAATGGTTGTCACCTTCCAGGTATGTTTGATGGCTTTCTTTGAAGAGAGCTGAGGTGACTTGGGAAGAACCATGCTTGTATTTACATGGTGTCAGCTTGTGGTGCTGATCAGCAACTGTATAACCTCTGCGAGGTGTCTGAGCACAACACTGGCCACACGTTCCAGAGCAGGATTGTTTGATGGGGAACGTTCTGCAGAGGAGAGTGAGGGTGAGAGAGGGGCGGGTTGAGAAGTGAGAGAAGCTCCACAGGTGTCACTTTGTGTCATTGTAAGTGCACTTGCCTTGCAGCTCCGATTGTGTAGCTCAGTGATAAAAGATAAATTCGTCTTTGAGGAGGAAATTGCCTTCTGGAAAGGCAGTGTAACTCTCTGGTAACATACCTCTATAGCTGAGGATTGATTTAGTGTTATACATTATTGTAGAACCAAAATAGCTTCTTTCCCAGCCTGTGGTTATTTTCAGATTTAATTCTTTGTGGAACGACTTGAACTTTGATTTGTGGCTCACAGGGTTAGAGGGGAGAGACGATGTTGGGTTGTGGAAGGTGCAGCTTGGACAGATTTTTTTTTCCCAAGTCTGTGTTGCTTAATGGTCCATAGGGAGTCCTCCTGTGTATACAGCACAGCAAGGCTTATATTGTAGATTTGTGCCTTACTTTTGGAAATTTGGCTATGGCTTGAAAAGTTAGAGCAACATTGTTATATCATTTGACAAATATCTTAATTTCACCCACAAGTTCCAGGGAGTTGGAAGTTTTTCTTCCTTCCAACAAGCTAAAAATTAAGTAATGAGTTAGGAGTCGTTGAGGTTATGAACCTTATTTTTCTTGGTACTTCTCCTGTGCCCAGTGCCTCTTTATCTTCCAGGGTTATTTACTGAGCTTTGCACGGCTCAATTCCACAGGGGTTCTTGGTGCAGGGCCACTGAAGAGCAGTGCAAAAGGAAATCTTACCTAACACCAAATTCCAGCTGGGACAGTCCCGAGAAATTCCGAGTAAAGTCAAGTTGCACTTTCACCTGTTTTACACACAGACTAGCTTGGATCCCTCCTGTATTGACTTTGGGATCACACACCCAACTGGAGTGACAGTTTGGCATTTCAGGGAGGATGGGGGAGGGCTGCCCTCATTGTGTAGCAATAAATGCAAATAAGGGCAGCTTTTGTTAAGTGTTACGCTTTCAAACTTTTTTGGCTGGATCTGTGAAGTTGATTTATGAAGTTTTTTCCTCTTTTGCCAGTTAGGGAAGTTTTGATTCCTTTTGGCTGTCTAGATTTGAGCTGTGTGATTGCACTGCTCTCTCCATCTGTTCAGCCATGGCAATATACAGAGAGGTTATTTGATCTTAAGCTAAAATTAACATCTTCAGAAGCATAGGTTTAACAATTTGAGAACTCTTCCATTAAGAAGTATGGCTGTTGTCAAAATGGAAATGTTAACTGAGAATATCTGTTGGAACAACTTAGGTTTTTAACTTGGATTTGTAGTGTTCGTGTTGCATTACCTGCAATATGTCAGTCTGTTTCACTTGCCTGTTTGTTCAGTCCGTTTTCTAGAGGGGTAGTAAATCCAGTGATTAAGTTTCTGGTGTTTCGTTTGGTTTTCTAACCAAAACACTTTATCATATTTTTATTTAAACACTTGTCATATAATGTAAACTAAGATTGTCCTAAAGGAGCTAATAACTGTATTTCTTGCATCCATAGTTGATAAACATGAGTTAGTTAGTGAGCCACAATTATTCACTTCCTGACAGACCCCTTAGGTAATTTAGAGGTGATCAGTGTCACTTAAAATTACAAACTGCTAGATCCTGTCGTCAGCTGCTGAAATTAGGATTTTGAAATGTATCACCAGCAAGATAAGAGGCGTAATTGCTAATTAGTGGTGGGACAGAGTGGATGCTTTGTGCTAATACAAACTGATAATTAAGCAGGATAAGAGGATTGGGAATAGCTTCAGCTCATCCATAGTCTTAGAGGGAATAAACCAGAAAAGCTGTAGATTAAAATGTAGAGTATACAGGATGACTTTTAGCTTTCTCTTAATTTAGCAAAGATTCCACATCTGATATTGCGATGAAAAAAAATCTGAAAGTACTACCCATATAAAATGCACCTCACATCTTAGAAATATGGCCAGCTTATCTGATGGTGATCTGGTAAGTTCTGAACTGTGGCACCCTTAATTTTAACTGCAATATTCCTTCTGCAGGATGAATACTCCATATTTCCTCAGACGTACTCCATAGACATCAATGGCTACATTCTTGTTTATTCAGTCACGTCAATAAAAAGGTAATAAAATCTGTTGTGTTCTTCTGGTTCAGATATTTTATGGGTGTAGCTCCTGCCTCTGCTGTCTTTTCTTTATGTGGTTATTTCAATTAATCTCTCAGAAGTACAATAGAAATTAAAATAATGTTTTTTACAGAAATGTCCCCTCAGATCCAAATGTCACTTTGCAGATATGTCACCATGTAAGAGATGAGACAGTGCTGAACTAGATTGTTTTGAGGTGTAAGTAAAAGTACAAATAATGATTTCAGGAATAAATAGAGTTCCTTTGCCCTCCTATCAGATACAAAGGCAGACTTAAACACGAACCTAAAGGGCACTGTACATTTATGTGTAGTACCCCGTTACTTGCTGGATCAGTCCCTCAGCCTTTTAACCTTTTACATTACTGAGGTTTCTTTGACTTCTTGTCCTGGATTGTCCTGATTAACCATCAGAAATTTTCATATAAAGAGAAATATATGACTCTTGGACTATGGACTCACTCCTGACATGCTGCAGCAAATAATCTCCCCTGAAGGTTTTCCCAGAATATCTGTTTTGTCTGTGCTGTCCATATTCACATGAGGGTAGAGTCCATCTTAGCTGGAGTCATTTACTTGTAAGGCTCATCTCGGCCTTTGTGTGACTTTGTCATCTTCTGTTATTTTCTTCCTTCCTCTTGTCGTCTTGCTTGTTTAGACACTGGTTATTCTTGAATAAATGTTAATCTTCTAATATTGTACAACATCTTTGTTATGACAACCACATCAGTTCTATTTTCTGAAGGTTTTTTTTTAAATTACTAAGCTCTTAGACCTTTAATTTGATCAAGTACAAGAGAAGCAGGTGCTTTCCTTGAACTTGCAGGAAGCTGATCAGCTTTTTTTGAGTGCTGAAGTGTTCAGTGTCTTTTCCTCCGAATCAAACAAAACTGGTCATTTCAAGTGCTCTTTAGCAGACCATTGTAAAACAACTTGTCTCTTGGCTCTTCTGTACTTCTCAAAGAAAGGACACAACCTGGTTATGAACTTTTATTGCTTGCAAGGTTATTAATATTGAGCAGGTTTCACAGTCCTTCATTCCTGCTTTTGGCTTCAGTTCTGAAGTAGAGAAGGGTGAACAAGTGTGATCTGAAGGAAATGGAACAGACGTGAGGCTTTTGTGTGTGTCTAGAGGTGCCAACCTGCCTAATTCTGTTGGGTCTGGGTTTTTCAATGAGAGGTTCAGTGTTGGTGCTGAGTAAATTGTATGAAACAGGAGTGAGTATTCTCTGCCTTAAGTAGACAATCCTTGGTGGTATTTAGTTGGTTAAAACAGAAACCAAGTTACGGTGAAATTACGAACAGGACAGGATAAGTTAAGACTGTTAGTTAAGGATAAGTTAAGATAAGACTGAAGGTAGAAAGTCTTTTCATCAGTATTTAGTCTTGCTCAGTTTATTCCAAGGTTGTTTGGGTTTGGAGGTTTTTTGTTCCTTTAAGTCTCCAAAGTATCAATGATCCTGTCGTGTTCAGTTCCTGATATCCTGTACCAAGGCAGTGTTCAGGCAATAGGAAGAATCTTCCCCAATACTCTGGTAGCATCAATGACTTGCCCAAGCAATCAGATCACAGTCACCATCTGTCTGGACTTCTGGGTATTGATCTGAGTATTGATCCAGCTGGGGTTACAGCTTTGACAGCAAACTTAATAGAGATGCTCTTTTAAAATTATCATCTTCCCTGCTAACCTCCAGTGGGAAGCTTAAATAGGACTTGAATAAAAGCTAATGCCCTACATTTTTCATATTCCCAGGCTCTCAGCAGCAAGGTTACTGGGAGGCTTTTGCTCTAGTTCAGCGTAATTAAATTCCAATTTTGTATCTTGTCAGGGTCCGTGATTTCATGTAACACGTTTATCTGACAGCTAGTAATTTTTTTTTTTCTGTATTTAACACATTGAGTTGTTTGCTGTAACCCATTTGCTTGACAGAACTGGAAAGGACTTCTTACGGTCTCCAGATCTCTGAGTTTCACAGCTTGATGTGATGATGCTCTTTTTGGATTGGTCAATATCTGTCTAAAAGTATGTCCCTGCTCCTTCTAACCTTATTAACTTGAGAAGCTTTCTGGAGTATTCATTGGTCAAGCCAATTTCGCTGCTGGCAGTTCTTAGCAGCTTGTTTCTGTGTCAGAGTTGTGTTTGAGTTTAAATGGCACTTCTCTTGTGGTTTCCACCTTGAGCAGTTAACAAAGATCAGGGTTTTTTCATAGTAATTCTGCTAAAAAAGGACGCTTGTGAACTACCTTAGACAGGCAAATAGGTACCCAGAATTGGGAAATGGAGAGCCCAGGTTAAACAAGAACACTTGGAAGCATTCTGGAACCTCAGGTGAGGACTCACCAGGATGCTGTGCCATGGTGTGGTGTTTTTCTGGCTCAACTGAATGAACCACACCTAACAGGGGAAGGGAAACAGAGACTGTACTGTGCTCGGGGTTCAGTTATCCTGTGGCTGGTACACTAAGATCCTTCCTCTTGATTCAGACTGGGAAACAGTTTTGTGGTTTGTAGCAGATGGTTTTAGTAGCATTTTTATTATTCTTTCAGTTTGCAGGGTCACCTAGTTCTCTGTGTGGCGTTGCCTCTCAACTCTGTCACAGCCAAGCTTCATTCTTAGTTTTTTAATCAATTGAAGAATGAACGTCCAAGACAAGTTCTCAAGACCAGAATTTCACTAATTGTTTTCAGCACAAGCTCTTTGTGTCCCTAAAGTCCTTTCATTGATTCCACATTTTCCTGTAATCTGTAGTATCCAGCTTGAGTTACCAGTAGTAAGTTGTGCCAGACTAAGTCAGGCTTTTGTTTACAAAGAACTCATTTCCTTGATAGGATATACTGAAACTGTTAGCTGAACATGGAGAAGCATTGTGTTCTACTCAGTCTCAAAAATTATTGCTGAAGTCAGACAAATTGTCCTGCTTGACAGAAAATCCATCTTAAATGTGTTTTATTGTTCCAGAAGTGAGAGGTTGTAATGCTTTGAATAGTGTTTTTAGGCACCAGGTCTTCGATTGCTCTGAGCTGGAAGTGTATTTGAGTGCTGCTCTATTTTTGAGTTTCAATTCTAATTGAAATGCAGTGCAAGTCAAGACACTGCCTGTAGCTAACAACCTTGGAAACTGGAAAGGTTTTGGTGCCTTTTTTTGTTGCGTGCCTCCCTCCAAACAAATCCAAGTCGTGCACTTCATGTACCAGCATTTTTTCCGTAATGCAACTAGAGGAGCACAACATCTGCTCTTCGACCCTGTTTGTAGCCTGTTCTCAAAAGTACTGAATGTCAAAGGCAGTGGATTTTGTTAGTGAGGTTTTTGGTTTCTTGGTATTTGACAGTACTGCTTCTTCCCTCCTGTCATCCCGACTTCACGCACACGGATGGGGAACCCACAAGGAGCATTTGAATAATCACTGTTCCAGTGCCATCCTGCAGATCAGTTTACTCACTTCCCAGAGAAAATCAGAATGTTACACTTCTTCTGGCTTTCATTTAAGGAAAACTTAATAATTATATGTGAACTAAGTGTTCTTAAAAAAACTATGTAATCTTTTGAGATGGAGCTTAACTGATTACTTTTTGTTTCCAGTTGTTTTAATTTGACATAACTCATCCAGGGTTGTTGGACTGTGGCAGCTAAATCTCTCTCACTGCAGATACAAGCCAGATGAGGGGTGGGGAGGGACTTTGGGTGATCCTGTGTTAGAAGCATCAGTCCTGGGTAATGTTATTTATGTCTGCAAATGCCACAGCTGGGGGGGCTGTAAGGGCAGGCACAGGCTGGTCCCTGCTGCTGCTGGGCTCAGTTTGCTGTTGTCCACAAACGGGTGACACTTGGGGCATCTTTGTAGTTGTGCCACTAGGCATGGAGTAAGTTTTAAACACAGCAGCCTACATATGCATGCAATTGCTTGTGTATTGGGTATTGAGGATAAACATCAGAGTGCATGTGTGACTTCATCCCTTTATTTTGCAGTTTTGAAGTGATAAAAGTTATCCATGGCAAGTTATTGGATATGGTGGGAAAAGTCCAGTAAGTAGTGACACTTTCATCTCATTTCATTGCAGGCATGTTGCTAGTGCTTTGGTCAGTATACTGTAACTGTTCTGAAGTTCTGAACTTTCTTTCACAGAATACCCATTATGCTGGTTGGAAATAAAAAAGACCTGCATATGGAACGGTATGTGAACTCCAGAATGTGGGAAATGCAAGGCAGCAGCCCACATTCCTGTGGCTGCAACTCGCTGGCTTTGTTCTTGGCTTTCCATAACTGAAGTCAAATTGTAGGTTAAAATAAGGTACTGGCAAAGGAATTGTATCCAGAACGTGAACTAGGAGCCATGAACTTCTGTTGTAATGTTGATTTTTGCTATAAGGTTCCAGAGACAGTCATTTTACTGGAGGGGTGGTGGGTGTTTCAAAGTAAGTAACAGAAGTGTATTTGTCACAACTGTACAATGATGTTACAGCCAGATGATGTTACAGATTAAGAAAACAAAGTGATACTTTCAGGCAACTGCTCTTCTGGGTCACAGAGCAGTTTTATACCTGGCCCAGCAGTGCATTTGACAGCAGCCAAAAGCAAATGCTTTGGATCAGACTTCACAAGACATTCCTGTTACAATGCACTTAATGTGCTTTGGTTTCTTGACATGTCAGATTCCAATTCTTCTCCAAGTTATAAAGAACATACTTTCCTTTCTTTGGTCAGGGTGATCAGCTATGAAGAAGGGAAAGCTTTAGCAGAATCCTGGAATGCAGCTTTCTTGGAATCTTCTGCTAAAGAAAATCAGGTAATGGATTTAAGAGTCGCATCATTCAAATAGCCATGTAATGGATGACTCAGAGTTTCACTCAATAAAGGCAGCTAAAATATTTGCATGCACGCTACAGATACTTTGTGTGGGTGGAAACAACAGCTGCCTGCCTTCAGGTTTATGTGTACAGGTTTTTCCATGCAACTGTCAATGGGAGGAGGGAGTGAAGACCTGAAAGTGAAGCTGCTGTGAACGCAGCAGAGCACTGAGTGACCAGCTGAACTCCCATCCACGCCGTGGGTGGAGAAGGGTCTGTTACCTTAAACAGGAGATCACTGGTTGCAGAGCAGTGAGTTGGTATATGGGGATGAGCCTCGTGTTTTAGGGTGCTGGGCAAGGCTCAGTCTCTCTAATGTGGGGAATATCATTTTGTGGGTCCATGAGGTGAGGGGCACACAGGAAAGTGCCAGAACACTGCCGAGGCTGTCAGACACCACTGTGATACAGCTGGAGTGAAGCTGCATAATCTGATGCATTTTAATCCACACACATTTGCATTTGTTGGTCTGCTATCACAGAAAGTGTTTAATTATATGTTAATTAACATCTTGTTCTCAATTGCTCTAAATAACTTTCTTTAAAATGCTTCCTAAATATTTGTGGTATTTGAATTTGTTCCTGTGGCTGGTAACAATATTTTGTCATTGATTTGACACGTTACATATCTAAGCTACAAGATTCTCCTAGTTTGGGCCTGAAGTAATGGCTCACTGCTGCAAACTGGGGAGGAGGTGTCCTTTTTCCCCTCTTCTTTTCCTTTATTTTTTTCCCTGTAGGTCTCAACAGCACCAAAGCTTTTGTTTTTTGAAAACAGACACGTAAAGCTCACATTTAACAGCAAATCACACCCTTGTCCTCCTTGATAACATGAGCACAGTCAGAAGGGCAGCCTTGTAGCTGACAGGACCTCTTTCAGCAGCCTTTCCTTCTTTCCCTCTCTCCCATCCCCGGAATCAAAACAAACAGCTTCTGTCCAAGGTTTATTGTCCAAAATTCTACAAGTTACTTGAGTAAAGTTGGATTTTTCCCTGGCAGAAAAACTTGTCAAAACTTTTCCTGGCAGAAAAACTTCTTTGTCACCACATATGGAACACTTGGAGTTAGTTTATCAGTATTTCTGCTTCTGGCTGAGACTTGCATTAACTTTGTCAAAATTGGGCACGATGAAAGTATGAAATTCCTCAATATTTTCTCTCTAAGCTGGAGAGCTTCAAATGCCCACCAAAGGAAATTAAATCGACAGTGTAAAGAATAAACCTGTTAAAAAGATCTGATTCTTTTTCCACTTCTTTATTTTAAATGACTTAATACTTCTGGATTAGGCAAAGCTACTGCCTGTACTCGTTTTCTTTTGGCATATGATCACAATGTGTGACAGCATAGCAATTCATATCCAGCAGAATATCTCTCTGGTAGCTTTTCTGGAGTTCTGTTCTTGAGCTAAGGAAAAAAAAAGGTTGGCTGTGTTTATGAAAACAAGGTACAGGCTTTCTAGGATGCTTGGCATGTCTTGTGTGTTAACTTGCTGGACTGACAAAGTCCCGTTGTCTGCCACGTATTTGTGCCTGTTCCTTAGTCTTGAGCTGCCTGCATTAAATTAAGCTGCCAGCTGGAATTTATACAGCTAACTTGGTATCCTTCTGGGAAATCAGAATGGAAACTTTGTCTGATACTCCAAATCCTGGACAGGCCTGTACAAATCTCACAAAAAAAAAATAAATCAGAAGCTGTGTGCATTCTTGCTGAGAAAGATTCTTCCCTTCAGCAGGATCCCCCAGAATAGTGATCAGAGGTTGCTGTAAATTCTGTCCCTCTGGATTCAGCAGCAGGTTGTTAGAGACAGGTGCTCAAGCACAGTTCCTCCTTCACTCCTCTTACATAGTACACCTGGAAAATTTGTCCAGCTTGAAGTTTGGGAGATCATCTGTCACTTGTGAGATGGGTGCCCGCAGCATGTGACCCAGGCTCTCTGGCACGATTCCCTTGTGTCGTGGTTTGACCCTGGCTGGATGCCAGAGACCCACCCCAACTTCTCCTGAAGGAGAAAACTAAAAAAACAAACTGGAAAATAAAANAACCATAACACCTTGGAGGCCTGGGAAGTGTGGGAGAAAATGGGAAGGAGCTCAAAAGTGGCACAGCTGCCTTAGTCTGTCTTGCTGAGCTCCACCTCTGCAGAGGTGGAAGATGGAGCTTTGAGAGCCAAGTGTCTGGGTCTGTGAGGTGCTGGGGAGCAGGGGACACCACTGGGCACTGTTGCATCCCTTCCTGGGGCTTGGACGAGGAGCACTTCTGAACTCAGGTGGATTTTTTCCTCCAGTTCCTAATTTGACAGGATCAAACCAGCTGATACATAGACTTCTGTGAAGAAAGGGTATCTTTTACTTGGAAACTGTCTCTGGTTTGGGGGGAAGAGGGTTTTCTTTGAACTTGTTAACAAGCTGTGTTGTCATTTTCTTGGTACCGAGTGTTCATGTCGCATAAGTCAACATTACTGGAAAAAGAAGTCTGTTGGCACTTTTTGCTTGGAGGTTTATCCAAATAATCACCTGTACTGGCTTCGTACAGCAAATGTAACTTGCCTATCAGGATTAATTCTAAACTCCTTCCAAAAGTGCTTTGGCTTCTGTTCGCTTAATTAGAAAGCCAGTTTGATTTTTAAAGGGATGAGCTGGACTGGATTGAGAATTTAGAACTTCAGCAGAGAGTTCAAACTTCCCTGAGTCAGGGGACATCTGTTAATTCCCTCCGAAGCTGAGCCATCTGTATGTGGTGGGTGTGGAGTAGAAGAATGATCATTTCTGGTGTGCTGGTCTGAGATTGGTTGGGTATGTGATGTTCACAGGTTATCCTGAGCTGAAGGAAGGTCTTTCTGCTACAGGGGTTAGACCACCCTCCATCAGCTGTGTGATCTGTCCTTCACAACTGCTCTGTTTGCAAAGAACTGCTGAAACCAGACATGTTCCCTGTAACAGGATCTGATAGCAAAGGCTCCTTTCCCCCTCTTCTACCTTCCTCTCCTCTGCTCTATCCCCCCAAAAAATCATTTTGGAGCATCTGTCAGAGTCTGAGGAGCATAGCCCAACTATACTGGGCAATTAAAATAGCTCTATAGATTAACTTAACTATACCTCTTGTGGCAGGAGTTACCAAAAGGTACCACATTGCAGAACTGGCATGACTTGGAGTAGGTGGGAAGTGAGATGGCAAAGATCAAAGCTGTGGTGATGATAAATGGTAGTGGCCGGCCAGAGTTCTCAGGGTCAGACAGGTGTGATGTGTCAGCTCCTACAGATGTGAGTGACTTTGCAGGACTCTGGGAGGAGCCTGAATATCACCAGCACATCAGTCATCAGGGGAAATCCCTTCAGTTCTGAGGCTGAATGGAAAAGACCTCTCTGAGATTACTGCTGGGCTATTATTGTCATGTCTAACTGCCTAATTATTACCAGAACATGCTGAACTGCTTTGGCTAACTTCAGGAACTTCAAGCCTTGCTTGTGGAATTCCCTGCTTAGTTTCACCTAGGCCATAGTAGAGAGCTTCATCTTAATCCAGTGCAGTAGAGTGGTAACTCTTCGAAATACAGCCAGAATCCAAATTGATCTTAAACCCAAGTGAAGCTGGGAGCCAACTTTTACTGGAAGAATTTAGGGAGTAACAAGCAACCAAACTTTGTTAATCCAGTTAAGCAAAATTCATTAGATAAATCTGAAAAGGCGTAAGGAAGTAGCAAAAAATGTACTTCTGACCAAAATGGAATTCTCTTAAAAACAAGTTGCTTGATTGTTGCTTATTTTTCAAGGGCACCTTCGTCTTTGAGCTCAGAAGATGCAGTGCTCAGTAAATGATTCAGAGTGTTACGGGATTTGGGGATCCAGGGGTCTGACCTATTTGGACTGGCAAAGGATGGGGGGGGGGGGAAGCTTCCCTTCCTTTACCTAAGTGTTGTTCAAATTCCTTCGCCCAGTTCTGTGCCAGGATAAACCTGTAGTATGAGCAGTTAAAGAGTTCCCTCTTTGAAATAATAAAATGCTTGCCAAAGGATGACTCTGGCGGCTGTTGGCTGGAGTTGGGCGTTTGCACCTTCCTGCTGGCTCCTGGCAGCGCATTCCTGGCTCCCTGCTTGTGCAGAGAATTCCACAGCCTGAGCTGTGTGTCCTGCTCCCACCAAGGGGCACATCTGCAGCAGCACCTGAGCCTCTGGTGTCTCCTGCACGCTGCTGACTCCCTGGGGCAGCGGGTGTTGCCCAGGCTGGCAGCGATTTTGTTTCCTCTAGGGGAGAAAGGTAGAAGGAAGGCAGATGGCTTTCCGTGGGCTAGGTGTGACCCACATTCTCTAATTGGAACATACGGAGGCAGATGCATATAAAGTCTGGCTGTGTTCTTTATTCCTTGTCACAAAACACAGCTCCCTGTGTTGTTTAAAGGCTGAGTGTAAAACTCATCAGCAGATTTGGGCTGGATCACCAATTCTGAAGCGATAACTGGAGGGCAGCGATTAAACCTTCTCAGTGAATACACGTTTTGTGTGAAATGAATTAAGCACTGAACTCCTACATCTTAGTGCTTCAAACAGCAGGTCTTTGACAGGGAGTGTGCAGCTTCTTGGTTGACTCTGTAAGTTGTGGAGGTTTTTTAATGGGTGCTGTGAAACGTGGGCATGAAGAAATCGGGCATTAAAATGAAACGATTGAAAATTTCAGCTCTGAGGAAACAGTGGTGCAGCGTGTTTGTAATCAGTGTAGCACCAAGTTTTGATTAAGGGAAACTCTTTGTTAATGGAACCAGTTTGATGGCAACTGCAGTGCATGGTTCTCCTGGAGTCTAATTTGCCCAGGAAGGGTGTTGTGTCATTACTGAACTAATGAGCCACTTCTGCCATATTCTGTTGGGATTGTAGGAAACTGCCATTAGTATATAGAGGAATACTCTATTTCCAGCTGGTGAAGTGTTTTAAATAGTTCCAGAGATCATACTGTGTATAAACAGCATAAATAAGGGAAACTTTAACATTCACTCTAATCTCGTTAAGTTTGTTGTGGGGCTTCAGTCAATGGGATTAATTAGGAAGTGATCCAGTCAAGAATTGGAGGTGGAGAAACATCTGTTAGATCAGAATACATAGTCATAAATCACAGGGTGCTCCTCAGCCTGCTGATTACAACCATAAAAACCCCCTTTTTATCCTCTGTTGCAGTGTGGCTGCTTTTAGATAATGAATATATACTTTCCTGTGCTTGGAATTCCTGAAGCAGATGGCTGGAGCTGAGACCAAGTGGCATGTCTGAGATGATCAGGACACTTCCAAGTTGAAGATCCACGCTCTGAAACACTAGTGATGCAGTTCAGGCAGTTTAAAATATAAACCCCCTTTCCCTCAGAAGGGCTTTGTCAAAGGGTGTTGCTAGTTCAGCTTGTGTTTTCCCCTCATGTTCTTGCACAGTGTCTAATACAGGACTTACTATAGGGAGGATGAGAAAATCAGAAATACTCAACCCTCAAACTGAGCTGTGCCAAGTTAGTGTTGAGATCTGAAAAATCTGCTGTCTTCTGTAATCGCTCAGTATCTTAAAGATCACTGAGAGGAAATGAATTGGTTTATTCTCTGGAGCAGCACAGCATCAAAGTCTTTGGTGCTGTCAGTCACTCAGTGCAAGCTCACTATGCAAAGTAAGGTGAATTAGAGTTATTAGCTCTGTTGTGAGTCTGGCTCAGTTTGTACCTGCCCTCCCCGCTGTGACAGAAACCAGCTGAGGGTTTCTGTGGAATTGGGGTTTACACTTCCCTTTGAAACTGAAATTACCATATTTCCCTCTTCACTTTCAGAATAAGCTCTGGATCTGCATTTATCTACTAATGCAGCCAGTAAAACTGCTAACATGTTTTTAATTCTCTTTCAGTAAGTGGGCAGTGTCTCCCTCCCTCCTAATGGTGTGCTCTCTCTCTTTGCAGACTGCCGTTGATGTTTTTAAGAGGATAATTCTGGAGGCAGAAAAAATCGATGGGGCAGCTTCACAAGGGAAGTCTTCATGCTCAGTAATGTAATTCCACTGCAGAACCTGAAAACACTGGGAATACATTCTACCTGAAGAAGCAAAACTGCCCATTTATCTTTAAGGATAAACTATGGTTCTTTTTTTTTTTTCCTTTTTTTTTTTTTTTTTAATTTTATTTTTTTCCTTCTGTTAACCTGAAAGATAAACAGTTGGTTTGGAGCCTTTCCCTTCAGATTGTGTTAGACTCTGACTCCTGTGCAAATGGCTTCACTTCCATTTTCAAATTTTAAGCAATCATATTTTCAATTTATATATTGTATTTCTTAATATTATGACCAAGAATTTTACTGGCATTAATTTTTCAGTGTAGTTTGTTGGTTAGAATAATCATCAAAATGATGCATATTGTTACACTACTATTAACTAGGCTTGGATATCAGTGTTTCTTTGTGTTAAATGTATACTTGTAAATAAAATAGCTGCAAACCTTAAATGTTCTGTTTATAATTTTTTGTTGATTACTCCATATCAACTTCTTCTATTTTGTTTTTTTTTTGTGAATAATGTTCACCTGCTGACCTTAAGAGGAGGCGTGAGATCCTTGGAGCCAATGGATTGTTTGACTGTTGCTCGGGAAGTTGTTTGCGAGTGATCCCAAACAGTTTTTGCTACTGGAACTCCAGGCTGGCCAAGGAGCTCAGCTTTGCTTTGTGCCCGTTCACGGGAAGGAGAGACGAGTGGCAGCTGGTTTTGGAAGGGGTTTCAGTCAGACAAACCTGCTCTGTGTTTTTCCTCCGTCACTGTCGAGTGAAGGGTGCGCAGACCTGTCCCGAGGAAGGGGCTGCTGACCCACGGACTGTTCACCTGGACTTGTAACTAGGAACGCTGTCAGGATGGAGTGGATTTATCCAGGTCACAAGCGTAGACTCCTTAAGAGAAACAAAAATGTCATTTAAAATAAATTGCACGTCCTGAACAAATCGATGTGGGCTGTTTGTTGTGCGTTTCTGTACTTGTACCTCTGCCCAGCCCTGGTGGAGGTGAGCAGTCACCTGGCACAGCCCTGGGCAGCTTTCCCTGACCAGCTCCAAGTTTTTCCTTGGCTTTTGGACCAGGGGCTTAACAAGCCTTAACCTCTCAAGTCTGGAAGAAAACTACTTCTGCCACATATTTCAAAAATGTGCAGTTGACCTACTTTGTCTTGACAAGCAAAACAAAACCCAAAACAGTAAAAACAAACCAGGCTGATTGGGGGAGCAGTTATAATTTTCACACCCTGTGCCAAGTACAGGTTCAGTAACTGGATGATTGTTGTGCATGATGGATTACTGGAGTTCAGCCAAGTCAGAGGGCTCGCTCAGGGAAACCAGTGCATGGTTGGATTTTGGGAGCAGACTGAGCTGGGGCTGTTTCCTTCACCAGAACCTGCAGCTCTGGGGCTGGGGATTGTTTGGCTGCCAGTGAAGTCTGTGGGGCTGCAGGGGATGATGAGTCCCTTGACTGCCTGATCGTGAGGTGATGGGTGACTGTGACCAAGGGCTGTGGTGTTTTATCACAGACACATTGTCACATGGTCTGGATCACAGGGTGGAGGTTCTGGAATAACACAAACCTCAGGGACCATGTTTACTCAATTTTTTTTGTGAGACAATGGTTGCATGTGTGCAAGCAATCGGTCTAAAGCCTGAAATAGCTGCTGCACTGGGGAATGAGATGTGCCAGTGCTAAGACTTTAAAGGAGGTGGATGAAGACATGGGCAACTTGATAGTCCTGGGATAATTGAGGTCCTGCCTTCCAGGGATGAGGCCCTTCAGGAGGCCTTAAGGGCAGGTGCAGGTTCACTGGATGATTTGCAATGGGAGCTTCTGAGACTTGAAAGGGACTTTTTAGAGGGGCATGTATTGCTAGGACAAGAGGAAATGGCTTCAAACTGAAAACAGCTTCAGAGTAATTATTAGGAGGAAATTCTTTACTGTGAAAGTGGCAAGACACTGGCACAGGTTCCCCAGAGAAACTGTGGATTCCTCATCACAAATGTTTGTTCAAAGCTGGGTTGGATGGAGCTCTGAGCAACCTGGTCTAGAGGAAGGTGTTCCTGCCCATGGCAGAGGAGTTGGAACTTGATGATCCTTCGGCTCCCTTCCAACCTAAACAATTTGTGTACTTGGCACTGAGACATGTTCTAGAGGAGCTGAAGAACTGAATTCATCCACAGGGGTTGTTCCCCTCCTCCTGTTCCTGGTTCATAAAAGATGTGAATTATTCCACTCGTCCAAGCCTTTCTCTGCTCATGAGATCTAAAGACCAGCCGTGTGCAATAGTCCTGCAGTTCTACTGAAATGTGCAGTCGAGCGTGGTCAGTGAACTCATCCTTGCCTGTGGTGAGATTTCAGTTGGCTTCTCAGGATGGCACCTTCCAGCAGCTGGAGTGTAACAGGCTGGGGCAGCCTTGTGCTTCCTTATACTGACCTGGGGTCTTCACTGTGAGAGCCCTGCAGTGGGGTAGTGGGAAATCTTGGAAGCCCTGCTGTGTGTAGAAGCAAGATATCAGTACCTGGCACACTGCTGCTTGCCTGGAGTCGATGAATTTGTACAGCCTTGTCTGGCTGCTTGCCCTGATCCTTTGAAGGCTTCTAGAGGATTGTGATAAATGGTGCATGGGTGAAAAGGTAAGTCACGGAGGAGGTAAATTCTCTGGTCCAGGCTGGAAAAAAATTGATACATGGTTAATAGGACCCATTCTTAAGGGATGGTCATTGGCAAAGGTGAAAGTGCAAATCTCCTGCTGAGGAGATGAGCAAAGATTTGTTCACTGTGGGAGTGACCAAGCACTTCTGCCTGTTTCCCACCTTGGATATACTCAAAAGATACTTGGACAGGGTTCTGAAAACCAGCTCTAGGTGACCATGCTTGAGCAGGGGGTTAAACCAGGGGACCTCCAGACATCCCTGCCAACCTCGACCATTCTGTGTGAAGATTCAATTACCAAAAGTCAAGTTAACTTGTCACTGGCTTGTGCAGATTTAAACTCTGCTGGTCTGGAAATGACTCGTGCCTCGCCTGTACTCCTGTCCAACTCTTGCTTTGCTGAATTAATAATTCCAAGTCCCAGAGCCTGAGCTGCACATTTTCCAGCCTGCCATGTATGGAAGGAAGTACTGAGGATGAGGAAAGTGGGGCAGGTGAGCTCAGGAGGTGAGGCTGGACTGCAGGCACAAAGTGGATACATGAGCCTTTTTTTCCCTGTTTCTGTGCATCGTGAAGTTTGTGCCTGCCAGATTAACTCCACAACAGGTAAGACGGGGCAGTCTGCTGTGGGCCTGCAGTCTTCTGCATAACGCTTCCCAGCTTCTGTAGAGTTGGTGGGTGCACACTGGAGAAAAAATGGCTGGGAAAGTGTTTTTACTGCTCCCATGTGTCTGCAGTGGCTGTACTGTAGAATCCAGACCAGGGCAGAGCAGCATGGGCTGAAATCAGACTATGCTGAGGAAGTTGTCGTGGCACAGGAAGCAGTGGTGAAAGCTTCAGGCTTTCTGTTTCTAGTTTCTTTGAACAGAGAAGTGTCTTATATCCAGATTTGCGTCCTGGCAGTGATCAAGCACAACTTTTGCGGTCACTGACGTCGCTGTAACAGGTGAGCACAGAACACCCAGCTGGGTGTACCCCAACCTGCACCACTGTCTTTCTAAGTGCAAGATGGGCGGCAGCCCAAAATGAGAAGGACAGCCTATGGAATGGTGTGTGGTTTTGTGTTTTCACCTTCCTTAAAAGAAATATATAGTCCTAGGCCTTTGTTGCAGAAGATCTGATGCTGCTGCTCCATGCAGATGTCACAGGCTGCTGTGCAAGTGTGGTGCGGGTGGTGACAGTGTGCCCAGGCTTGCTGGTTTACCCTGCTAATTAGCGCTGCTGAGCTACAGCCTCTCCAGAAGGAGAAATCAACAGGTTCTAATTAGTCCTTATGTAATCAGGACTGCTCATCTTCAGAGCATTTCTCTAATACTGACTCATCTTCACAGCCTCATCTAATAAGGGCAAAATTGCTCCCCTTTGACAACTGGGGTGGGTGAGTGAGAACCTTTGCACAACTCGTCACAGGCATGTGGAAATGTGGCTAAACTAGACTGAGTGATGGGTGCCCTCAGCATCCAGCTTTTCCTCACGTGTTCTGTTTTCTTACTGGAACTTTTCCTTCTTGAACTCCAATGGAAACTGAAAGGATTTTGCCTCCCAGACCCCAGGCTTACAGATGTTTTCCAAGTCCCATCTCGGTCAGATGCCGAGTTGTGCAATGAGCTGCACTAACACTGATCCGTAGGCAGAGCATTACTGAAAATAAACTTTTTAGAATTTTTTTCAGTATTGATCTCTTCAACTGGCTAAACCTGACCGGTAGGTCCCATCTCCAAGGTAAGGAGTTATTTTTCCGAGGGAGGACATGAGCAGATCTGAACCTTAATTCCCAAACAGGGTTTGCTCAGTCTGAGGAGGTTTTAGGAGGACTCCACATGGGCAACATGTGGCATGGGATGGGGGTGGGCCGGGGTGTGTATTGGTCATCCTTGGCAGAGATAACAGCAGAGACTCTGTGTCTTAGTGCATCCACGATGGAGACAGTGCATTGATTCCCATTTCCAGCAACAGGTGATGTGTTCTGCTAGTGAGGGTGTGGGATGAGTGAGTTGCAGGGTGTTGTGCAGTCAGCGTATCCAGCCTCCCTGGCAGGAATGGGAGGCAGCACATGGTGTACTCAGGCCATCTGCTGAGTGGGAATGGGTTAATCACCAGGAATGGGTCAATCACCAGGAGAAGTGAGTACTTTGGCAAGTGGTCTGAGGTGGGCTTCATCGAGCAAAGTGGATTTCACATAGAAACTCTCCCTTGAGTCATGAGGATGGTTTCTCACACTGGGTTCTGTTGCTGTTCTGAAGAGGCCCACGAGATGTGCTCATCATTCCCAGCAGTGCGCCAAAAAATTGTCCGTGGGAAGGAGCAGGACCCATGGTTTTTCCATTTCTAATGAGCTTGAAGTATCTCGTACTGAAGTATGTGAAGAATCTGTGAGCTTTTTGGAGGAAGATGGTGTTTTGAAAGCACGGAGACAAGGATTTTCTGCTTTGGATCTGACATTGCTTTGCAAAGATGTGCTACAGGCTCCTCCAGCAGCTGAAGCGTCACCCTTTCAGATGATGGGGAGCAACACCTTGGCTGCTGCTCCCTTAATTGTTCAGGGGCGTGTTCCCGGCTGCAGCAGGTACCTCTGAGCAGAATGCACATCCTGCTAAGCCTCTGACAAGGAATATTCCAGTTCCCATTACTGAGGTCACTCCCAAAGAATCGCCTCCAGGAGCCACACCCCCCTCAACCCCTGGCTCTGACCTGAAGCAAATTGTCTGCCCCTGCATTTAGTGCTTGAAAGGCTGCTGGAGGCCACAGGCTCCCCAGGCTGCCCTTTTCTCTCTTCACTTGGCAGCCTGTCCATCTCTGGCAAAGAATTAAGGGGGTTTGTCCAGGAATTATTGTTTGCCATTCTTCCATATTCTTTTCCATCATTTTCCCTTTTTTTTGTAGTGGCTGTCCCTTGTTATTTCATATCTTTAATGTGGTTCTCAAATAAATGAGAATCAAGTTGTCACACCCACTTTCCATCTCTCCTAAAATAGCTTTTGAACCTGTTGGACAACTTCTAACAGATCAGACAGCTGGGCACAAGTCTCAGATTCATCAAGTTCCTGAACATTTAATTAAATCTCACATCTTAAGAGAGACAGGAACAATCCCATCATGAGGCAGAGCCAGAGAAAACCAGGTGTTTTGGGTTCCAGAAAAGCCTCCTGAGGTAATGTTTGTTTCCCTGGGTACTTTAGAGCCAGTCTGCCTTGGATGCTGTGAGTCTTCTCTCCAAGCAGCAAAAATGGCCAGTGAAAGGAGCACTGGGCTGTTACAACTCCAGTGGGTGGAGAGTTGGGTCTCAAGCCCAACAGTGGTGCCACCTCATCATCCTCATGCTCCCAGCCATAACTCAGAAGAGGGACACAACTCCTTCCCTCCCAGGGCAGTGAGTGCAAGGCCACAGGGAAGGGCTGCTAATGGAACACCCTAAAGCCCCCTGTCCTGGCTGCCACTCTTCCAAGTGACACTTTCCGTGCACTGTTCCTTTTCTCTGCACCATCTGGTGATGTATTTAACTCCTTAAAATTAGCCCCAGAGTTTCAACGAGGGTTTGGGTAGGTTTGGGGTTTTTTTGTTAGATTAGGCTTTTCTCATGGTTTCCTACATCCCATCAGGACGTGTAAATGCCAGCCGTGTTTCTGCAATGTCAGGGCAGGTTTACCTGCATCAGCTGAAGCATGTGCTTCTTCTCCCAGTGCATTGTGCCAGTTCCCCCTTTCCTCCTCCAGCACATCCCAGTCAACCAACATCCTCCAGCTCAGCCTACGTGTGTGCGCACACGCGCTCATTAACTTTCACATCTTAATTGAAAGGGCGGCGTACATTGAAGCACTAATAATGACATCCTTTCTCCCAAAACAGTCTTTAATCTTGAAGCAAAGTGGTGAACGAAGGCAGCAGAGCGGAGTTGCTGAGTGAGGCTGCTGGCACACGTGTGAATGGGAGCGACCTGCCAAGAAATGAGGTTTCAGGGTTTGGATTTGAAGTTTGTGCCTGTGTTAATTGTTAATATATTTATTGTTCATATAAACTGATGGGGATTATGGGCTGAGGGTTTCCTTTGCTGTTTGTCCTGGGAATAAGACATTTAAAGTCTCTGGATGTTCTTAGAAGCCAGAAAAGGCCTTTATGGTCCCAAATAGCTGTAATGTATGTTGCTTCATTACAGTAACTTTATGGTCAAAAGGTCCCTCTAATCCTGACTTGCAGCTGTGAGTCAGGGCTTCAGTGCTGGAAGATCAAAACATTCACAGAAATTATGCTCGTGGGTTTGTGAGCCCAACCTTTGCACTTTGGGGGGGAATCAGGTCCTTGGTTTTCAGATATTTAAAGGGGTTTGAAGGCTGAATGATGGGTTGATGGATGGAGTGCAGTGTGTACTGGTGAGGAGTCTTCCAGGGACACCTGCTCTCGGCTGCCACAGTGCAATAGGTGGGAAAAAGCTGGGGAAAAGCAGCAGCCTCATAGTAAAAGACAGGAAAGCTAACAGAGAAATTATCCACCATGCTGCTGTTTCCTCACTTACTTTTTATCTTTTCTAAAATAAAGAGAAGAAGGCAAGGGGAAAAAAAAAGAAAAATAGCCAAAAAGAGTGGGAGGAGAGGAAATAAAAAAAGAAATAAAGATGGGGAAAAAAAAAAAAAGAAGTCCTCCAAAAAGGAGCAGTAAATGTGCACTGCTAATCGACCAAAGCCCTGCCAAGCAAATCTTTTGTCAGATCATCTGCCCAAAATCAAAAGCCCGGACTCAGCAGGCCCCGTTACTGGCGGTTCTGCCTACGAAGCAGGAAAGCGCAAAGCCCTCGGTTCCCGCTGCTTTGTTAAAAAGCCCTCGCGACACCAGCCCTGGCCCGCCCCCCCCCCGCCGGCTCCTATATAGTGGGGTGTCCAACGTTCTGTCCATCGCGGTTTTGGTTTGGCTCCCGCTTTTGGTCTTGGATAACAGCCAGCAGAAAATGTCTCAATACTCAGGAAAAGTAAGTAACGACCCAACCGCTTCCCTTTCAGCCTGGGGCTGGAGAGCCTGAGCATCCTCCGGGTTGAAGGAGTTGATGAGCATAGACCTGGCACACGCGACGTGAGTGACGATACCGGGAGCAAATTCGGGAGCAGGGATGGGGAGGGTGCAGCAGAAGGAGCTGCCTTTTGGGAGTCGAATTTCCTGTTTAAACATTCCTGCTGGAAATATGTGTGAGAGAGCAAGAAGCGTCGTAAATGCGGGATGCTCTGCGTTCCCAGAAAAACAAATATGGTTCTTAGGAAAAAATGCCGGTGATGCCATGCTCCTTTTGCTGAAAAGCAGCTAAAATAATCCAAACTGCCCTGAAATGATGCAGCTGCGAGAGATTCCCATCTGCTTGGAGTGGGGGTCTGGCCATGCCCTACTCCTCACCATGGGCCCGTTCTCCCTTCCCCCAGATCACTTTCTACGAAGGCAAATGCTTCACAGGCAGGAAGCTGGAGGTCTGTGGCAGCTGCAGCAGCTTCCAGGACCAAGGTTTCCTCAACCGGGTCAACTCCATCTGCGTCCAGAGCGGAGCTTGGGTCTGCTTTGATCACCCTGACTTCCGAGGGCAGCAGTACATCCTGGAGCACGGCGAGTATCCCGATTTCTATCGCTGGAATGGACGCAGTGACCACCTGGGCTCCTGCCGGCCCGTCGGCATGGTGAGTTGGATGCTGCTGGCGTTTGGCTCTCCCAGCTGGAGCATCATTGGATTTTATTTCTCCCGGTCATGGGAGCCCCAGAATAAGTACCATAAAAATCAGTGCTCTTTAGAAATAGTATGTCCCATTGAGAAGGAAGTAGTTCCTGGGGAAGGTTTGTCCCCACTTGGAGTGGTCTGTGCACAAAGCCGAGACACTGTTCTCCATGTCCCCAGATGGGAGGAAGATACATCTCCTTCCACAGTGAAAACAAACAATGTGTTTAATGGGATGAGATATTCCTGTGGTTTTCCAGATGAGACAGCAAGGTCCTGCTGGTAACCACGTGCTTTTCCTTTTTAATATAAGCTGCTGTGAAACATTCACCAGGGAATTTAAGAGATCCATTGCCCAAGGCAACTTGGAGCTGTGGCAGCCCGGGCTCCCCACACACATGGAGTGAGCAGCCCGAGGGCTTTCTGAAGCCCTTTTTTCTATGGGGCAGCTGGGCAGCTTCCAACAAATTTTAGCTGAATTCTCTGCTGTTGCAACCTCCCCTTGCCCCCCCACCCCCTATCACAGTAATCCTAAACTAAACCCATAATTTTCCCCTCTCTTATCAAGTTTTTAAAAGCACCATCTAGAGGAAGGTTTAACTGGGAAGATTAAAAAGTAACAAAGAAAAATGAATTTGGGTTGGGTTTTTCCATCGACTCCCCCGTCACTGAGAACCCCGGGGCAATAATGAGCCCACTTGGAGCTGGTGGGATTTCTCACTGTCCCCAGAGCTGCTTTTGGCACAGCAGTGTGTGGCTTTCAGGTCCGTAACATCATTCCCAAAGCGCCTCCATGGTCCATACATGCAGGAGTGCCCCTGCCCCAGGCCCTGGACCCTGGCCAGCACAAGGATGTACTGCTCCTTCCCTGGCCCAGGATCTTCCCTGTGAGATGCCAGCAAGTGCTTTGAGGCGTTTCTGCAGTGCAGATTCCCAGAGGAATGTTTGCTCAGGCACAGCATCCGCTTGGCTGCTGCCGGCGGCTGCCTACTGTGGGGTTTGGCATCGCAGCCCGGCCTTCTTGTGCGCTGACGTTGTTTATTTGAAAAATGCGTTTAGGTATTCTTTGAATTTGGCTTAAAAATACCCTTCCAGCTCGCTCTGTCCCACATAGCTCTGCCGCAGGCTGCAGAGATCTCCCCGGAGTAATTTATGTCGTGTCACCCTCAAGGGCTCACGTAGCAACGGTGGTGCTGGGAAAGTTTCCCTTTCTTCCCTCTGTTTTTATTTTCCCGAAAGAAAGGCACAACATCTCCCTTCGGGAGCAGCAGCTACACATGGAACTGGAGGCAATACAAATTATTTTAGGAGAATAGTCCAACATCTCTGTAGTCTCTGGATACGTTCTCTTTTTTTGCCGTTTGGGTGCCCAGAGAGCCGGAGCTGCAGCTGATGCTGTATTTCAGATGGAGGGTTTGTGGGATGGGATGCAGGGGCGGGAGGGAAGCTGCAGATGGACAGGGGGTTATGTGTGCCTGAGGATATACACCCCACGAGCACCGTGTTTGCCTGTGGATGCAGCTGCAGGAAGGTGCAGCCGGGCACAGGGGTGAGGGATTTTTGGCTGCTTTCCTCGTTGGTGTGCTGGGAGGGGCACAAGTTCGTGCATGCTCTGTGCATGCTGGCACTGAGAGTCTTGGACTGTTCTTCACATTCCCCTTCCAAAGCACTCGTCCATCTTCCTCTTTGTCTTATAAAAGCTGGAGAAATTAATTGGTGGGTTTTTTTGGGTTTTTTTGTGTTGGTGTTGACTCAAATCCCTTTGTCCCCAGCACGGCGAGCATTACAGGATCGAGATATTTGAGGGGAGTCATTTTAGGGGTCCCAGCCTGGAGCTGACGGAAGATTGCTCCTTCCTGCAAGGACAAGGCTGGGACAAGACCTGCATCAATGCCCTCAAAGTGTACGGCGATGGCGCGTAAGTATTTGCTCGTGTCCTGGCACTTTGTGCCCAGCACTGCGGGGAGTGAGGTGGCTGCAGAGACTCGTGCCTCATGGAAAAGCCAGTCAGTGCTGGAGGACTTGGAGAAAGCCTAAGAATGGGCATTAAACCTATGGTTTAAAGGTGAATTTTGGTGCCTGACCACTGAGCGCTGCTTTAAAGAGTGGCTGCTAAGCACAAGTTACAAGAGCCCCAAGGTGCCTTTTAAAAGTGTATGAAACAAGATGTCTAAAAACCCTTCCTGCCTTTCTTCCTCTCCTTCCTTCTCTTGTGCCTTCCTAACATTTCTGCTCATGTTTTCAAATACCACTTTAAAATCTGTGCAGGCTTTCAGGGAGGGCAGGTGAATGGCTCAGTCGGTGCATCAGGGCTTTTTCATTGCATGTATCTTCAACACAGCTGGCTGCAACAGCAGAAACCTCCTCCTTGGACAGTAAAAACCAGGCTTAAAATTACATCCTGCTCCTGAAAGACAGGGGCAATTGTGGTGGTTATGTCCAGCCACCCCATGGGGGTTTTGCTCACCCTTGGTACCTGATGAATCCACTTTGCAGGTGAGTTACTGATGCTCAGCCCCTTCCTCCTGCCCCTATGGATGTTCCTAAAAGCCTCAACAGGACATCAACTTCCCTATTTCTGTGATGTCTGGTGAAAATTTGTATTTTCTCTATGGTGTTTGTCTTGTATGTTTTTTCTCTTGTTGTTATATGTCCGTCACCCCTTTCCTCCATCCAACAATTGCATTTTCCCTGCAAGTGTGCTGGGAGCTGGGGAATGCCATAACATCCTCCCAGAGCCAGGCAGAGAATGGCTGGAGGAAGGCACAGGGCAGAGGAGGGAAACACAGATACCTTGTTCTACACCTGTCCTGGACTGGATATTCTGCAGCTCACCGGCCCCAGCGTGGGATGCTGCATCCTTTCTGTCCATTTTTCCCATAGAAAACTTGTTGCCACCCAATCTCATGACATCCTAACATGTCCTGGAGGACCCTTTCTGATTCAACCAAGACCTCTCTTGCAAAAATCCAGGCTTATGATTAGGCAGCGGCAATTCATTAAAACTGAGGAGCCGATCTACCCCCTCCCAATGGGAAGAAAAGTCTAGAGCCCACCAGGGACACTGTTAGAGCTGAGCATTTGGGTACCAACATCGTAAAGCCACGAGGGAGCCCATGAGTACTCTGGCAAGAGCTTTAGGGCCAATTTACTGCCCAGGTCCTTGTAGCAGAGCCTGGACCTTGAGAAATTGAGATGCTGCCCACAAACTTCCAAGCACTTAATTTTTTCAGGTTGATTTTCCCCTTCCCCTAGAAAATATATCAGGGGGAAAAGATTTCTCTCCCTCGTATGGGAAATTGGACTTTTCAAGATCTTTGAGTAGTGATAAAAAATGGGAAAAATAAAGCACTGAAAGGAGCACACTGAGGAAACTCGCTGAGGTTTGTAGTATTACGTTCAGATCCTGGGAAGACAGTTGTTGGAAATCCTTGGAAAGGTCAGTAAAGGCAATTAAAAGGCAGGATAGGGCAGAGGGACCTGCTGTCCCTGGGCTGCAAGAGGAGGAAGGTAAACAGGAGATAGCACAGCAGAGACCAGGGAGGAGAAAGGGTCTCTATGGCACCACTTTTCTCCTTTGGATGAATCATATAAGCCCAGGTGACTCCAGAGGTGCTGCAGGTATAGGTGGTGCTGGGGTCAGCCAGGCAAAGCTCTCCCAGGTCCCATCCTCAACTCCTTGGGGAGCAGAGGAGAGAAGGTCCATGGAGACGAGTTTCAGCCACAGCCTCACTCTGGGATTTTTCACCCTCAATTCCCACAACGCGACATCTGTTGGATACAGAAATATTTGCTTCCTTTTCAAAACCCATGGATGGTGTCACGTGCTGATAAAAAGTTGCTGCCTGTGCCTGTGGAGGCGGCCGTCCCTGAGGGAAGTGATGATGGATCATCTGGAATCACAGGAACGGAGACGAACGTCTGGGTTTGGCATGGTGCGTGATGGGGCTGAGGGTGTCCAGCACCTTCCTGCTGCCCTTCTGGGGCTGACAACTGTTACCCCACACAGCCGGAAAGGGTGATGATAAAGCTGTTAAAACCATGCTGGAAATGAGATTGCTATTTGGAGCAGTTCTGAGGTGTTGCCGCCTCCTCGGAAGCTGTTGCAGGTTGAGTGGAGAGTGGCTTTGCCCTTCCCACGGGCAGAGCCAGCTCCAGTATCACAGATGGTATCATCTGATTTTAGATGAAGACGTGCTCTTCTTGTCCTCCTTTGTGCCTCAGCCACTCCACAGAGAACTGCTTAGAAATAACCAACTTAAAAATGCTAAATTTGTTTTGCGGTCCAGGAGAGAATATCGCAAAAAGAGCTTTTCTACACCACAGTGACACAAGTTGAAGGAACCAGACCAACCATTTAATCTGCTGAAGGATTTAGAAGTGTTTGGTAGTTGTTCTGCAGGTTCTGAAATGGTAACAAGAACAGGTACTCAAATGATATTTCTCAGCAGAGGCAATACCTGCCCGTGGCACTGCTCAAGCCCTACATGGAAAATGGGTGACTTCGACCCCCACTGAAAGCCTCCTGCTTGCTTCAGGCTGATGCTGGAGCATTCCCCTCCTCTTTTTTCAGTGTGAGCAGCCAGTTTTGGCTTATAGGGTTTGAGCTGGTTCCATGCATGTTTTATTCCCGTGTCTTCTGGGTTTATGTGCTAATGAAAGACAGCACCAAGATGTTTGAGGGCTGTGTGCTATGTGCCTCTCTCATGCTGGGCTTGAGAACAGGATCATCGTTTTTTTGTTGTTTTCTGGGCTCCTGACTGACTTGATTTCCTCTCTCACTGATGGTCTCAGAGAACATAAATTTTAGGCAATAAAAGAACAGCTAAGTAAGCCATACAATCCTTCACTCATCACCTTGCACTGCCAATACACTTCATTCCCATCTTTCTGCAATTCCTTTTATTCCTCTTTTTTTTTTCCCCCCAGCTTTTCCCTAAGCAAAGGGAGAAGTTGGTGGGTTCTTCACCACACCAGGTCACTCAGTCTCCTTCCGCCTACACCAAGACCTGTCCCATTCCTTCCATGTGACTGTGCAGACACATCAACCCTGTGTCTGGAGACAAATGAAAAAAATTTTGGGAAAGGCAGTGACTATGAGGAGTTGCTCCTCCCTCTGCTCTGTTTCCCAGCATCCACATACTGTTGAAAAAGCAGAGAAAAGCTGGAAGAACCACCATGTCCTGGTGGGCCAGCAGCACCCTGTGAACATCACTGTTCCACCACCATGGAGTACTTCCAATAGCATCTGCAGAAGGGAGTGATTGAAAGGTGAAGAAAACAGGACTGGGAGCTCTTTTCAGGAATGCTTGAGAGAGGGATAGTGAGCTGATGGGCAAAGAGGTGCATGATCATCTAAAAATATGGAGAAGTGCATGTAAGAAGGGATGGGGTAGAACAGTAAGTAAGCCATGTGTGCTTTAGGAACGAGGCTGGGGTTTATCTAGAGGAGCAGGATAATTTTATAAGTTGTTTGTAATTAACCTGAGGAGCTGAGGACACTCTCTGTCAGTGCACATGTGGTGGGGGTACATGGCTTCAGGGTGACCTGCCATTGCACTCACGTGAGGTGTGGGCAGCCTCCTCCATGTGCTGCAAAGTGAGCTTCAGAGGAAAAGTCTGTGTGGAGGATGAATTTGTAATACCAGTTCAGATATAAACTGGCTCAAAAAAGTGTTGGAGAATGAACTTGCCTGAGTTTGTAGGAAGCACATTGCAGCCATCGTGCAGCACAGGGCTGGGCAGGGCTGTGCAGCGGGAGGAGAGGGGCACCAGCCAGATCGTACTGGTGCACAGGCAGCTGGGAAAAGGGACCACCTTGTGCCCTCTCAGAAATACAAAACAAATCTAAATATGTCAAGGAATCTGTATAGTAGCTTGACTAAGTACCCTAAACTTTTCTTTTTCTTCTTCTTCATTTTTTTTTGTTTTGTTTTGTTTCAATAATGCCCGTGAATGGCTGGTTTTATAAACAACCTTTTTTTCCATAAGCCTCCAGCTTTTTGCTGGAGGTCAGACTGATCTAAGTTCACCAGCTGCTGTCTGACCGTGGAGGCCCAGCAGTCTTTCAGCCAACCAGGATGAGCTGAAAAAACTTGAGGGAGTTTCTCCCTGGAAATCCCACGTTCAGTAGGTCCCAACCCAAATGCCCCCCCTGAGTTCCTGGCAAAACAGACCACAGAAACCGCAGATTTGGAGGATTGCATTTCTGCTCTGCTCTCATTTCTGAGCCAACAGATGGGACAAGCAGCAGACCTACTTATAAAATCTGTAAAAACATTGGGGAAAGAGGAAAGAGGCAGAGATGAGCAGTTCAACGATGAAACAGTGGAAACATGATTGTAAATCTGTCAGAGCAGTGGCAAAACTTGGTTTAAAAAGCATGGGAGATTTAAATAGAGGAGAGAGGTGACACTTGTAGCATACTAGTATCATGATAAAGTGTGACTAGAGAGGGGTGAAAGGAGAGAAAAACAGCAATATTGTCCCTGTTGACCATTGGAATTGCTCCTGACTTGAAGATCTTCAAATGGTGAAAGACATGCCATGAGCCATCCCGACAGGGAATGCTGTAGCCAAGCCAGGTGAAGAAGTCAGGCATGCCAAAGTCACCAGGCTTATTCACCACCAGGCAAAGTCACCTCTGTATCTCTGTATCTATCTGTGGAAAAGTTGTGATTAACTCTCAGTGTAGAGATACAGTGAAGATAACCAAGCCAAGTCCTGCTCTCTATTGGAATGCATCAAAGAGGCCATTAAGAACTACTAACAAAGAGAGAAATTGCTAAATATGGTTCCCATCATAGCTAATGAATCAGTTCAAAGAGGCAGAACATCCATCGAGTGTTGTACATTTCTCCTTACATTCCAAAAGGGGTTTATCCAGGGGGCTGAGGGGCCTCCTGTCCTTCTTTAGCACTATCAATGGCTATTAAATTGTTTCTGTTGCACATGGTGAAGCCCAGAGAGTTACATTCCTACAGTAATGTGAAGCAGAGAGCCCCTGGTCTCAGGCTTCATCACTGGTGTAATCCAGGATCTTCTAAAGGCAAGATCCAATCAGGCTGTGGATAATTGCTAGGCTGTGCTGGGGGAAATGACGAGAAGCACCCACAGTCCCCTCCCCGGGGAACATTCCTGTGCACAGGCTCAGGGACCATCAAGCCCTGGCAGTTTGTGACTCTGCAGTGCCCAAATGCAGCCACTCCACGTGGGCGCTTTGCATGAGCCCAGTGCTGGGACCCAAGTGACCCTCCCTTTCCGCTCAGGTGGGTGCTGTACGAGGAGCCCAACTACCGAGGCCGTATGTACGTGGTGGAACGTGGCGAGTTCAGCAGCTTCAACGCGTGGCAGGCCCGCAGCGCCAGCGTCCAGTCCATCAGAAGAGTCGTCAACTACTTCTAGCTGAGCCTCCACCCTACCAGCCATGGCCCGCTGAGACTGAGCATCACCCTCCTCCCCACTCGCTGACCTGTGGAATAAATTGTTAAACGCCAGATTTTGGCTCTAAGTACTTTTTTTCCCCATAACTAACAGGAGTTCAAGGGAGAACAAACTTGCAACCTTTCTAAGCTTGATGAAGTTGTTTCCTTATTCTGCAGTGATTTCCAAGAAGGACATGGGAGTGATGAGCCAGAACTGGTGGTGACAAGCAGATCCAGGAGCTTGTTTCCCACTGCAGTTGTGGTCTGACACATGTTCACTCTGCCCCGACCAGGGACACCATGTGATGGACCCAGCTGACTCCTGATGCCTGGAGGGGGTCACGTTGATGCACACAAATGTTGGGAGCGCAGCCGTCGGAGGCCATGTGAGGACACACGTGAGGATCATGGCAGGATCCGAGCAACTCATGGGGTCTGTCTGAGCATGACATGCTGGTCTTGCTGCAAAGGTGATAGAAATCATTCACCCTGAGTTACTTTGATTTTAGATCAGTACTCATTAAAAAATACATTAAAAAACCCCCAAACCAACCTTGAGGGCACAAAACCTGAGCAACCTTCTCTTTGCTCCCTGATTCATAGACCCTTCAGATGACAAAGATATTTTGAGGGATCAGCAGCAAAAAACCCCCAACAGCCACAGCACTGTCACTTACTGTACAACCCTCTTCCCATCTTTCTTCCCTTTTGATGCTCCCAGTTCATCCCAGTTTTGGTGTCCCTGAACCCCATTTGATAGTTGGCAACTGGGATGGGAACTGCTCTGCCCCTTCTGCACCCATCCAAGCCTGGATGCTTCCCCTTACATGCAGCCACCAAAGTGCAGTTCCTCCTTTCTACAAATCATGAACTGTGTTCAGCCATAGCTAAGAGTGTTTCTGGCTATTTCAGAAAGGGGTAATTTTATTCTTTTCACTCCGTTAACCTATTAGCTCTTAAGGCTTGGCTGTCTGATGGATCCTGACAGGCACGGGCATGGTGCCGGCAGAGCTGCAAAGCTCTGTGTTAATCCAGAGGGAAGGCTGCTGATCTAACCCCAGCCCAGCCCTTGGAAGGGATGTGAGTGAGGCTGACAGGTCCCCAGCACACTGGAGCACGAGGTGACTGTGCCTTCAGGGCTGCTCTGCTTTGTGGGTGTGCAATGGGAATGTGCCCCTCGCTGAGCCATGGGGAGGAGCAGGGCCTGTGCTCTGTGCCAGGGCATGGGGCTGGTTGGTCCCACACTGCACCCCAGCAGGACCTGGCTGCCATTTAATCGATTCACACTCATCCACATTGTCATTCGTCTTTCCAGTTAGAGGTTCTTGGCTCCCTGTGGTTCTCTGCCAGTAACAAGACGGGGCAGCTGGTAACAGCATGACCTGTGTGAGAACGACCTGGGCTTTTCCTGTGGTGAAGTGGTACCATTGATGGAGTTGCATTGCTTGAGATTTGTCCCAGGTGCACATATGCTGTATAAGTATTACGGAGGGTGTGAAAATACAAACAAATTTCTACCTTGTGAATTTAACAACAGTTTGGGTGATGTTTGCTTATGCAGTGGTACAGGCAATCATGTACTCTTGCAGGCAGCCTGTGATTTGGATGTCATCTTCTATACAAATCATCATAGAAACACTACAGTCACACCAACTCAGCTCTGGACTTCAATGGCCATGGCCTGGGTGACCTGTGATGACGTGTGGTCCATTGGAGCTGTAAAAATATTTAGGATCTTTAATGGGTTGCAAGGTATTTCTGTGTCAGAGAAGGCAGGGAAATGATTCATTCATTGAGTGGGATGCACAAATGTACAACTCGTGCATCAACTCTTGCGTATTTCATTTTCTTTTAATTAAATGCAGCTTACGAAAGATTTTAAGAGTCCTTCCAGGATTAGCATTGCTCTTGCCTCATGAAGGCTCTAATCAGCTCCTGAGCTCAATGCACTCTATTAAAAGTTAATATCCAGTCATAAGCAGTGCTCTCTGTTGTGACCTTCTGGCCATTAATCTGTTAAAAATCCCCAGATGTGGTCCTACAGAAAGGCACACGTCAAATTGTCATGAGCTTTGAAGGAGGCTTTTCATTCATTTGAGGCACGTTCAATGTCACAGTGCAGCATGAAGGATAAAGAAACAAAGGCTTTAAAATATACAGTAACTGGAGCCCCAGGTGCTCTGAGTATTTGAAGGCCAAATGAAAATAAAATAGAGAACAGCCATCCACCCACATTGCCCTGGGAACAACAGCACAGGCCAAGAGCCCCTCACACCTGGGTTCCTCAGCCAGAGGAGGTGACTGTCCCACTAATGGTGGGACATCCAACATCCAGCTACTGTGTGCGAGCCCACTTTATCTGCACACTTCAAACTAATTGTTTGTTTACATGTTCTGGTAGATTAATATTTGAGATTTGAACTGTGGAAGTGCTTAGGATCCAAGTCCTGGGCTGAGATTTGCTGCGTGCTAAGAGTTAAAGCATGAAAAAGGCAGACTGGTTAATCTGTGCTGTTGTGTGGAACCCTGTTTGTAACCAGCGAGTGTTTAGCCTCCTTTGGCACATTTTACACATGTCTGTAATGTGTGTACAGAGTAAATACTCATCATTTATTAACATCTGATATCCCATTTATGAAACACACTCTCAATGCAAAGAGCTGGTCTTATGAAGGCTATTTAAAAAAAAAACCCTGTATGCAGGAGTATGCTGAAAACCGGCAGTGAGGAATTGAATTCCATCTATTTTTTCCTGATTTGAAACCTAAGTAGGGTGGCCATGGGCCTAATCCAAACACTGATGCTGCAGGAACACGCATTGCGTTGGCAGTGGGGGGACGTGGCTCTCGTTCTCTTCCTTTTCCCTCCCCCTCCTTGCTAAATCTGCACTTGTTTAAAGGACAGAACGTACAGATCCCATATGTTTGCTAGTGGTTAGGGTTGCTCGTTGTTTTGTTTTGTTTTTTTTAAAAAGAGAGATTATTGACATTGCTCTAGTATCGAATTGTATGGCACGCGAGTTTATAGCGTACAAAATATAAATGACAGAAGCTCCAGCTCGATGTGAAGTGGATGTGAGACTGTGCAGCAGAGATTTGAGGTGCATGTCACCAAACTGTGTGGCTGAACGAGTTCTGCTACGTGCACTGAGGAGGCGAGTAATGGATTAAGGAAATTGGAAACTATTCCACAAAATGCCAAAGACAAAACAAAGATTCGAAATGAACAAAAGGGACAAGTTATTAATTACAAGAGAGAGAACTAAACATAATCAGCTCCATCTGGAAAACCAGGAAAACCCTAATAATCAGCATTACTGCGCTTGGCCAGGCTGCTGCAGTGTAATATTCGGAATAACTTTGAATTACATCTGGCCCCAAAGCTAACAGCTCCTGCCAGAATTCCTGCATACACGAATGTCCTTTCTTTGTAGCTGGATAAAGTGCAAATTTGATGGAATATCTCTTTCAAATGAATCCTTGGAAGATATCTGAGCAACTGCAGTGCTTTTGCATTGCTGTATGACTTGGTACACGTACCTATAGGGAAGGCAAGGATCCTCTGTTGGCGTGTGTGATGTTGTCACAGCTCAAATGAATCTTTACTAACTGCTTTCACAGGCAAAAGGGCTGCACAGCCACCTCCCTTCCCTAGGGAGTTCAAGAGGTGTTATCCTGCTATAGAGGCTGCCCCACGCTCACACCTTCCTATGCTTTCGTGTCTCCTCCTCCACAGACACCTCTCTGGACCTGGGAAAAATGAATTCACTCCTTGGTGTCTGCTAGAGAGGTTTTATTTCCTCTTTAAGTAGAAAGTCTGGCTCAACAGTGACCTCTTTGACTGATTGCAGAAAGGAAATGAAGAACTTCGAAAGGCCTCTGAACTCTGGAACCAGGAGGAGAGCCCTGGTCACTGTTAAAGCCCGAGAAATGACGGTGAAAATGTAGAAAGAGCACATCTCAGTCGCATCTCAGGACTGAACACAGAAATAGGTTGCCCAGAGAGGTTGTGGAGCCTCCTCCCCTGGAGACATTCAAAAGTTTAGACACAGTTCAAAGTAATGTGCTCTAGGGGACTCAGCTTGTGAGCCAGGAGACTGGCCCAGATGACCCCCAGTGATTCCTTCCAACCTGATCCATCCCATGATTCTGTGATACTCTGTGAGCATTGACAGGTATCCTGGCCGACATGCTTCATCCAGTTTGGGTTTAATCTTCTTTTTCCCATTGTATTGAAGTCAAAGGAAAATTAACTCGGGTGAAAACAGCTTTGTCCTTGAAATTTTTATTAACCATGAGCTCCAACTCTTGTCCAGGAGTAAATCTGATTCAGCTAACAAGTCCTGAATCAGATAATATAACGTAGTCAGCATCACCAACATTGCAAATGGTGATTTGTTTCGGTTTTTAACTTTAAATAAACCGGTTTATTCGCAAGGTTAAAGTCAGTTTAATCAACCTTCAGTGGTTGAGACTCATGTAGCTTGTTCTCCCCTAGTTCCAAGAGTCACCTTCCAGTCAGCAGAGGAGGTGCAATAACATCCCACACTATTTGAGCTGTTCCCATATTTACTGGTGGCTGTGACGGAAACCAAAACCAGATGGAAAAGAGTGAAAAAGGGCAGATAGAAAATGTGTATTAATTTTCCATGGAGCAACAGAAGCACTGCAGAAAGAGCAAGTGGGTGTACCATGTTTTCCATGGACAGCTGACCATCTTTACGTGGTTCAGAATAAAACAATCAACTCAAGCTGTCCCGGTTCAAGCATGTGAACATATGGGGGAATGTACCAGTGTATTCAGTCAAATTGTGCATGAAATAAACATGAAATCATATTGAAATTGTTAATGCAAATTCCTTCTTTGGATATGAATATCTCCAGTGGATTGCAGTAAATCTACACGACACGTCCTGTAGGCATTCACACCTGCACTCACACAAAAAAAGTCCAAAAAGCACTGAATGCTCCCTCTCAGAATGGTTTCATGTGCTCCTGTGAGGATACTCCAGTGTCTGGGGTGGTGAAGGATGGGTCCCTGCTATTTCATGGGAAAAAAAATGCAATTTTAGAAATACTCGTTTAGCTCATTGCAGCAGTTCTGGTATGTCATCACCCAAGTTTGTTTAGCCTGATATAAACTAAGACAGCTCTTCTCTCATGTATTTCTTGGTGGTTACCAGTGCTGCTCATCAACTGTGATGGGGTAAGAGAGTAGTGGAACTCCTTCTCTGCAAGACACCACACCAGGAGGGCAAACTCCTCGTGGTCAGCACAGGTTTATTCATGTTTGGGGAGAGATGCTTTTAAGCTTTGACGTAGTTTCCCCATGATGATGGTGAATGATTCTGACTCACAGACGGGCAAGACTCTGTGGTTTCAGCTGACCTTCCCCTTGCATTTTTTTCTGCTGTTGGAAGAAAACCAGCAAAACAGTGTCCATGGAAGGGACCTCTTCCTGGCATGCTCCACTGAAGGTGGCGACCACTAAAACCAGTCTCTCACCTGCAGATGAACCAGCGCTACATAACCCATATGCACACAACAGAGCCTGTTCCAACAAGGAAACATGCCTAATGCTATCAGCTCTCTTTAGTTCTGCAGGGTAGGATGTACATAAATCCTGCTCTTAAATCAAGTTTTCAAGAAGACAAAGCACAGTGTGGGCCAGTCCACATGCAGAGCTGACCTGCTAAACTCTGTGAGTGCAGCAGCTGCTCCAGTAATGTAAGTGGGAATCAAAAGTGCTGAGATTTGCAAAACTTTATGTGGTTGTCTTTGGTTTTCTTGGCTGGTAATGGAAGAAGAAAACAATAGCATTTGAGTCATTTGAACCAATAACAATAGTAATAATAATACAAATACAATTTCAAAGGTTTTATTTTCTGTGTGTCCTGCTATTATTGACTCGACCTCTGAAATTATTTTTCTGAAAATAATAGAGTTTCTATTTTCACTGGGAGTTAGGGCCAGGTTCATTTGTCATCTTCCTTCTAAGAAAAAAAGAGTTAAAAAAGCAGGAAAACACCATTTTGACTCCTGGAATTTATCATTTCTGTTCAGGTCTAACTACAGAGCTGACAATCAGCATTTCAAATGTTCCAGACTTCTTGTCTTAAAAGTTGTTAATATGGAAATGATACTTAATAGTGAGATTCCTTAACAATCAAGGATCACACATCTCATCAGAACCAGGGAGTTCCATGACAGTGGAAAAATTTCTGATTGTATTGAGTGATTCTTCTTTTCATCTGGATTCAGACAGTACAGGTTCGGAGACACACACACACAAAAAAAATTCTGGTAGGAGTCCAACACCTCTGTAACACCCCTCCAGGCCTGGGATTTGTCTAATAGTTTGCTATTAAAGAGTTTCTTTGGCTGGAAAGAAGCACCAGACAGAGTTTCCCTTGTTCTAGTTCTTTGTTTATTTTTTTTACCTTTTCTCTTAATTTGGTATTTGACTCCTCAGCACTAACGTGCTGTCAAGATGATGGAAGCTCCATGGGAGGGCACAGGTTACCACCTTCTTAAAGCTTGCACTGATTTATTGCGGGTGTTCCTTCCCTAACACCTCCCCAGCAAGACAGAACAGCAATAATGTGAATAATAGTAATAACAACAATAATAAAATCATACAAAACAGTGATTCTTCCCAAGTGCAGCAATGACGGGGGTGCTCTGATCTCCCAGCTGCACAGGGTGGTTATCCAGCCTCGGAGGTAGTTGGTGCAATTAGTGTGAATTAGGGCAGGCCCAGAGCTGTGCCTTGGCTACTGCCGCCTGTCCCAGGAGCCTGGTGCAGAGCTGGCTCATCGAGCAAGCCAGATAGTTCAATCGTGTTTGTTTAGCCTGAGTGCCCCAATGTAGCACAGCTGAACAGCCGGCCCACAGCTCGTACACGTTCCTAGATGGTTAAAAGTCACTCTTCACATTTCCGTTCCTATTCAAGAGCTCCAAGGCTGCATTTTTCAGTAGAGGCTCTGCAAACTATTGTTTTTATCATGTCAGTGGTTTGGTTGTGAAATTCGTGCTTGGAGGGAGGCTGGTCATGGTGAGTGGAAAGCCCCAAAGCAGCCGACCAAGGTAAATAGCATCTCTTCTGTCCTAATTATTTTCTTCTGTCGCTTCTGTGTCATTGTAACTCACTGAGGATTAAACATCAGATATTCACTGACACCCTAGTAGAGGGCTGATTAGATAAAAATGTTACATCAGATTTAAGGCTGGAAGTGAATCAAGGCCATTGGTTTCATCAGCTTCTCCTTTCTTTCACCAACACAGAAATCAGGAGCACCTTCCTCATAAGAAATGGTAAAGGAGACCAAAGCCAAATTTAGAGAGGAGAGAGGAAATGTATGTTCCCTAACTTAATAACTTCAGCTAATGTAACTGATTTGTCCTTACCAAAGTCAGCTGTAGTAAAACTGGGCTCTGAATCTTTTCCTCTTTTCAGGGCTTGGCCTAATGGGGATCTCAAGGGTTAACAGAACAACTGCTAGTCCCTTTTGTATATATCTGTGTGACCATAAGTAATGCGTATTTTGAGCAATTGCATCCAAAATGAACAGATCTGTGAGAGGAGATGGATCACTTGCAGAGCAGAACAGGAAGAGCCCTCAGCTGTCTTCCCAAAGCATGGCGTGGTTATTTTCTAGGTCCTAGTGCCGTTCCCAGCATATCCTGTAGCTCACTTAATCAGCACGACTATCACCACACAAATGCTGCCAGAGAGTTCAATTTGCGCAGTTACTTCTTTACTAAACGAATAACCTTTCCAAGCCCCCGTGATGTTGGAGCCTCTGTCATGACTCTTCTGCATTTTGGACGCCTTTCCTCTCTGCTTGGGGTTTGGCGCTTGTGTAAAGAGGTGTAATGAGAAAAGTTACTCACAGGAGAGTGTAAGATAAAGCAGCAGCTCAGCCTGATTGAGCGAAGGCCTCATCCTCCTGGGGCCAAAGCCTGGCCATGGTGTGAGCAGATGCAGCAGCTCCTATTGCTGTTTCAGGGGGAACTGATCTGCTTGGAACGGGGGAGGGATTTTATTCCGGGTGAGCAGATGTTTTGTCAGAGTGGTGTAAGCTGCAGGGAACTGCGCTGGGCCTGTGCATTTGCTTTGTCCTTGGATCTCAGTGGGTGCATTGCTGCTGCCTTGTGACAGCTTCCCTCGTTGGCATGATCAAGGCCAAATTCCACGTGAGTCTGCCCTGCCTTGGCCCCAGAAGATCCTTGCTGGTGTGACAACAGTCCAGGCTGAGATTTATGGGGATATCTCAGAAGCAGCTTCCCAAAGCACCTGTTTGGGCACAGTGAACAGCCAACAAGACATGAATGACTCAGCTGAGCCTCCTGGTCCTGTTTCCATAGCACAGGCTCTCTTTGTCTCTCTTCGGAGGTGGGATGGGGAAACTCAGCTGCCCTACACCTACAGAAGCAGAGTCAAGCTCTGGGTCACCCTGAGGCTTTGTGCTCACCCCTTTCTAGAGCTCCACCTCGGATGTAAGAGCTTCACAAGCTGTTTGTAAAAGTGTCTGTGCCTTTTTTCTGTGTCTTAGCTTTCAACTTAAGCTTGTATGCCACCAGAATATAGCACTGAGCCTTCTAAGGAGCCTGGGGTCCTCTCTCTCCCTTTACAGCCTTGGTTCTTGGCTTCTCCTCTGAATCATAAAATGTCCCTTTCCCTGCAGCCAACTCACTGCTCCTTCTCCCATTTCTTCTCCATTTCTCTCCCTCTTTCTCTTCAATAGTTGGCAGGAGGCCCTTTCTTTCATAACTCCCAGTCACTTTTTGCCAGGTGACCCTGTGAGTAATCTCCCCCAACAAATAAGCAAAACCCTGGTTAAACGACCACTTCTGGCAGGGAGAATATTCCTCTTTTGAACCCCCTCATTATTCTCTCCAGTGGGTCCCTCGGGCTAACAACATGAAATGCAGATCACCCAAATGCCCCAACCAGACACAGCTCTGTGGCAAACACACACCTCCTTTTGTCCCACCCCAGTAAATGGCTCTGGGAAGAAGTTAACCTCTTGAGGCCAGGAAAAAGGCAGCAGAAGACTTAATAGGTTCAGTGATTCATACACAATGTTCCATCAAGTGGCACAGCAATTGCCTTTACTCCCCACAGTCACGCACACCAATTGTTGTTTTGTTTTGGTTTTTTTTTTGTCAAGTTTCACCCAACAGGCATTTTAAATGTCACAGTTTATATCCTAGTTGAATTTCACTTTTGAGTGTTGTTGCTAAGACAGACCATATTGTGGCATCAATGTTTAATCAAGCTGTTCCCTCAAACTCAACAGGGAGCTCTTCCTGAGATCTGCTGGTGGTATAAATCAAGAAGTTTTACTATTACGTACGTAGTAATTTTTATTACCCACTTTATGCCTCTCTGTGAAAAGGGAGGAAGATAAAAGGAGACGGAGAGTGTTTAGCTGAAAAATTAAATAAATATTACAACCTTTCTGATGAAATCTGTCTACTCTACATCCTTCAAAGTGCAGCATCAGCCCCCCTTGGAATTCAGTTTGTTTTTCCTCCCAGCTCTTAGATGCTGGAGTTTGGTACTCCCGCCAATTGCAAGGCAAGGATCTGAATGCTTGACCCTGAAGTCTGGTGTGTGGGCCATGTGTGGGTTGGGATATCAGCAGGCTGCTCCTCTGCCATCATCTTTCTGACCATGTCCTGCTGGTATCTGCTCCATTTTCCAGGACAAAGAACATTCCCCCAACCTCCTGGCCCCACCGAACCCTTTGTTCTGGATGTGATTCAAGTCTGCACAGAGTGTATCAATGCATTGTTTTTGTGGGCAGCTGGAAAACCTCAGGAATGAATGGAAACAGACGGTTACAGACCAGCTAAATTGCAATCTCTCCTCCCAGCAGAAAAGGACCGGAGTCAGGGTGACTTCCCAAAACAAGAATGGGATGAACACTGCTGGAGAACAGAGGCAAGGAATGATTTATTCACCAAACTGTGGGGTATGCTCGGGGAGAGACGTGACATCCTGTCATCTTACCTGCAGTGCTGGCATGAGTGCACAGCATCAGGCTTCCTCACCCTGCCTTTTCATCCCTCCCCAACTACATCACTCACCACCTGCCTTGTACACCTGGATTGTGCCATCGATTTCAGTAGGATTTTGCCAGGCACTGGCACCCTGGGCCCAAAGAAGCTGCTGCTGTCCCAGTTCTGTGCAGCACAGGAAACAGACCATGCCCAGTGGTGAACCCAAACTCATTCAAATAGTCACAGAGGTCATTACTGTTTCCCTGAGCAAACCTACGTTATATCAGGTAGAAACAAAATCCAGTCCCAAGGATGAGAGTATTTGAGAAGGCAAAGCCCCATATCTTTTGAGGCACACAAGAAATGCACCTTATAAATAACATGAAGTGCTAAAATACAAAGAGTAGGTGCATCATGGCAATCCTTTCTCTATGAATCCAACCTGAGAAGTACATTTGAGCAGTTCAAGCTTCATGGTGGGCTGAACGTTCACCCTGATGTCCTCTTTACCAAGGATGACTGTGGTATTTGATGGAGAAAAGGATGAAGAACAGCATTGGCTCTAAACATGATTTGGCAGAGGCTCAGAGGAGGGCAGAAGCTTTGGCAACCCTTGGGAAGGTGCTGTTTACTCCCACCACCAGCTACACCCATCTAAGACCTTCACTGCCTGTCTCAGACTCCTGGGAAAGACGTGGCACCTGTGTCAGGAGCAGGGGCAGTCAGGCTCCGAAAGCCTGATACAAAGTTCAGCCAAGAGATTATCCTGTTTTGGCCAGTTGGTTTGGTATCAGTTGTTCCTATAACTCTCCCAGCAGCAACGGGATGTAAGAGGTTGTGAATGCTTCCCCCTACCCAAGGTAACATAACAATTTGGCTCTGCTAACAACAAGGCAGACAAACAACTGAGAGATCTTCCAGAGGCCAGATGTGAATGCAATTGTTAAAATAATGCCTGGGTCACTGGCTGAAACTTCAGCATTTTTAGAAATTTGTTTTTGTACCAGTGTCAAAGGCACTGGGGCTCTTTGCTTGCACCAGTACAAATCTAGATTAATGCAGTCAAAGCCAGAAGAGTCGTGTCCGTGCAAAAGCAGTTAAAATAGGCTCAGAATCAGACTCAGAAAGTTACCCTTGTGTCACTTAGCAAGACATATTTCTTTTGGCTTCCATTTAGATTTGGTCCTTAAGGAGCCTGTCATAAGAGATATATGGTCTGGGCAAGAGGCCAAGTTACCGTCTGGAAGAAACAGCAGGGCTCCCATCGAAGCAGGGAACGGGGTAAAATGAGCTTTTGACTATTATTTGGTAATTTTGTAAATATTTGTGATTTTGAATTATGCAGTAAATTCCCACTATGGTGAGACATGATGGAAGTGCCTTGTCATCTACAGACGATGCAGGGAGGGGGAAATCCATTTACAGTGCTCTTTGAAACAGCTGCCGTGAGATCTGACACTTCCTGGCATGTCACAGCTCAAAAATTTCTAGGAAATTGCATCTGCTTTCTTAGCCAGAAAGATAAGATGCTTTCCTTGCAGTGCTTTTAAGCCATTGCTTCATCACAGCAAAAAAGTTAATGCAATCCTTTCCCCACTTATTCCAAGTTCACAGTTAAATGCCAGCTGCTACCAGGGATTAGCTACAAAGACCCCTTTTGTATCACCCAGCAGCATTACAATCACCTAACCATTCACTGGGTCAGTGAATATCACTTGATTTTCCAGATCTCAGGCTTTCAGACACCTGACATTGATGAGGGGCAATCTGTCCACCTTGGTGAAGCAGCAGTGGACAGCAGAGACATCCATGGGTTTTGCAGATGGATGTTCTTGTTACAGCACTGTAGGAAACTCACAAACCCAAATATTTTCAGAAAGAACTGTTTTGTAAATAGTGCTTCAGATTAAACCCCAAAAAGAATGTTATATGTATATAATTTCATGAAAATCTAGTGTAACAGTCACCAACCATGTTTTGTCCCATAGGGGAATTTGCTGAATGTTTATACACAAACTAGATTTCTGAGTACCCTGGGACTTTCTAGGCTGCAAAGGACTCATGCTTAAATGAGGGAAGGAAGAACTGTGTTGCCTGTAAAAGAGGCCAGTTGCAGAAGGGTCAGAAGGACGTGCTGAGTTCACTTGTGCAGCTTGGGTCTGCAACCTGAAAGGTTAACTTCAGATGCTGTGCAGAGCTGCACATGCAGGCACTCTGCCCANAGAAGGACGTGCTGAGTTCACTTGTGCAACTTGGGTCTGCAACCTGATGGGGGGAGTCTATGCACCTTCCAAAACAGGTTTTGGTGTTTTCTAGTACAATTGCCAAATACTACAGTTGTCTGTGTACTTGCACGTGTGCTTCTCTAGTCCTGTTCCCTGTGGTGCCTCACACATGGTAAGGCGTTTGTGGAGCCTGGCTCTGCACTCCGGCCGTGAACTGACACTGTCAGGCATCACAGTGAGTGGAACAGGCTGCAGGTGGTCTGCGGATCAAACCAGCCCTTGCGCTCAAACACTTCTGCTCCTCCATTCCCACTTCAGAGTAAGGCTATGTAGGCTTCAGTTCTAATAATTAAACCCATGAAAGCCTAATTTGCCTTCACCACTGTCAGCTAAATGCAAGTGAAGCTCCTTGGATGTTGACAATGTTTTGAATTAAATCATACCAGTAGAAGCTATGTTTAAATCCATTTAAGGGTAAATTTTATTTACATTGTACCAGTGTAACTGGATCGATTTCTAAATCAAATTGAACCCTAACAGGGAAGTTTTCTTAGCGTAGAGTAAGTTTGCTCAGTGAGAAACCTTCCCTCTGGAGATAATATGTTTTGAGTATAACAGTTCTCATTGACTATAATGATGTAATTGAATTAAAAAAAAACCAAGAAAGGCTGAATGTCTGTGCCACTATCGATCTTCCAGGTCCCTGACAGTAGTTTTAAGAGAGTTAGTTGGCTTTTACAATTTTCTGAGGCGAAGGAAGAAACAATACTTAATTACCCACAATTTTGACAGTGATTGAGGTTGACAGACCAAAGCAGAGCAATGGGGTGAAAGCGAACAGACACTGGCAGCTGGAAAGGCCCTTCTGCAGGGAATGTAGAGGGGCTGGGATGGTGGAAGGGGTTAACTCCCTAAGAAAGATAATTTGCATTGCTGCACACTTTATTCTTTTGTTTTTGGTTGAGCTCTCCATGCTGACTTCTTTGGGGCATTATTGGCTGTGCTTCTTCCACAGAACAAAGAGCCTTTGTTGTCCATCAAAGACCTTTGCAATCCATCCAGATACCCAAGGCCCCAGGAGGGGGAGGTGAACATGGAGGAGCTGCCTGTGTTCCCTCCTCCACAAACAGCATCAATAAAATTAATAGAAGCGTTTGCATCATTATCGGAATATTTTCAAGGGAAAAGTTCTTCAGCATTTATGTCAGTGCAGATAGTGATGTAAATACTGACTTAGTGTTTTCTAAGCCTACACTGCATGCCTGAAGGTCTGTCAAGTGAGTCTAAACCCAGGTACAATTTAGCATGAGGTTGCTCAAAGTGGCTTTTACACCTGACCGTGACTGTCTTGTTGGGGGGGAATTAAAGCATCTCCCTGCTCCGTGCTGCCTCTGAGTCAGAGATGTGAGAACAGGTTGAGCCTCTGGTGGAATGAAGGTATGTTTTAAAGACGAAGGTCTCAATTTGTTCTACTTAATTTAAGAGAATTAGAAGCCTCCTAATGTTGGACCCCTGGCATAATCCATGGTCAAGAACAGATGCACATCTCTCCCCTTCCAAAGGACAGTGTAGCTGAACTCAACTCTACATCCTTTGATTACTTCTGCTGACTGTCAGGAGTTTAAATTTGGCTCCAAACATAATAGCCACTGCATCCTGCAAATCATGTACTAAGAATCCATAGCCATAAATGTCTATAAGCATTCTTAAAGTTTCATCATTATCTGGATGTTACAAGAGCAGCTCATGCATCTGTGTATGCACTTATCTATAGTTATGTACATTGCTAAAAGGAAATTGCTGGAGAATGACAAGTGAAATGCCCACCAGCAATCCTGAGTTTTGTACTTCCACATCCTCAGGTGTCTGGATGAAGGAGGATTCACTGCAGGATTTGGGACCCAAAGGGCAAACTCAAACAGCAGACAACTTTCTTTTGCCTTCCTTATTGTCTTACAATTAAAACCACAAGAGCACCAATGTAATAAAGAAAATTTATCTAAAATGCAGGCAGATAAAACCAATAGAAAAAAAAAAAGGAATTAAAAATACCCCCTAGAAAATGAATAAATATTAATGAAAATATTCAAAAGCTCAGATGTTTTCATTTGTCACTGCAGGAGGGAAATATTAATTTGAAATAATAATAAAAAAATCTTCAAAAAGGGGGAGGGGGGGAGGGGGTGTAGGGAGCACATCCTCTGCTCCCAAAGCTGGTGTATGGCCAAGGGTTTCCCCTCTAGCTCAGCCTCCCCTTGAGATTTAAACTGTGTGTGTTTAAAATGTGCAGACCTGCTTCAAACCTAACAAAATATCCCTTCCTTCTGAATTTTTCCTTGCATTCCCATCATAGCAGCACAGGAAAATAAAAAGGAGTGCTAATCTATCCTACAGTTTCCCGAGCAAGGACTCTGGGCAGGGGTTTGTGAGTGGATTTGACAGATGTATGAGCAGATGGTGAGGGACACTCCCTGAGAGCAGTCGATTCCCAGGCCTCCATGTCCAAAAAAAAATCTTTTCACGGATAATGGGATTTTCAGAGGGAAGAAATACAGTACTCACGCCTCACACCAAAACTTCTCACTCATTTCTTGAATGCACAAGGGTTGTGTGGAACAGCTTGTCTTCTGAAAAGAGCTGGCTGGGGACAATAAGACACGAGGCTCCACCTGACCCTTGCAAAACCCAAATTCGCGGCCCAACAGCTTCGTCTTGCGAGCCCCTCGGTGGCTGCAGGGCTACAACTGGAGGATGAATCGGGATCACCTCGTGTTTGCTTTGGGTGTGACATATCAGTCCCGTTTTGCCTGTGCCAGAAGGCGCCGTGCAAAACGACACATCCCGTGCAGCATCCATTTGATACGAGCGCTCCTGTACAGCCCCTGCGCTGAGGGGCATCGTGCCACAGCCTCGGAAAATGCCAGTGAGCGCCTGGGGAACCCCGATACTGCTCACGGCCGTGTGAAATGGAGCCAGTGAGCTCCCTTCGAGGCTGGTGATTTGACACAAAGAAGGTGCTTTTCTGATCAAATGGGAGTGGAAGCCAGGAAAACTGGGGTTTGTAATTTATCCTAGCACTGCTGGCGTGTTTATAGCAGCAAATTAGCTGCAGCTTGCCTTTTCCTATGAGGAGGGTCTTCGTCAGACCCTGGTGCTTATTTTCTGGGGACTCTTGGCCTCTCCACATCACAATCCTTCACACGTTTAATTACAGCACGGTGGGACAGGACCCTTTGTTCCCATGTTTCGCCCAAGTCCCAAGGCAGTGGAGCCCCACTTCGGAGCAGTTGTTGGAGTTCTCAGCCAGGCGGTTTTGGGCAGCACAAAGTCCCCACAGCAGCCCTGCCCAGGGGCTGCAGAGGGATCGCATTAATAAGAAACAGTAGGGGCAGGGCAGGACACAGCGAAAGAGGGGCTTTAAGGGCTCCCAAGTTGAAACGTGGCGGGAGCTCATCCAGGGAGGGCAGCGAGAGGAGGAACAAAAGGCGATGGCTTCCTTCACCTCAGTCCCCAGCACAAGCCCCAGTGTCATCCGGGGAGTCACTGGCCCAAGGAGCCGCGGAGGAACCCCCGGTGCCCCCGGAGAGGCGCCGGAGCCCGAGGGGGCGAACGTGCCGCAGGAAGCGCTGCCTGCCCCGGGACGAGCCCTGGGAGTCCGCCGGGGCTGGGGAGGAGCTGTCGGGCTGCTCTGGCTGTGCTGCGGGGTTTAACGGGACCCCAGCACGGAGAGACCCTCCGCTCCCCCGCACCGCCGGCTGGCTGCAGCCCGGGGGGTGGGGAGGGATGATGATGCCGCTGACTCCGGGAAGGGGGAGAGGGTGACACTGCGGGGGGAGCCCGTCCCGGGCAACTCTGGAGGGGAGGAAGGAGCGGCAGCACGGAGGAAGGAGAGCGAGCGGGGGGAGGCGGCCGCCGAGGGTGGAAGAGGCTCGAACATGGAGCGGGAGGCAGCGGAGGCAGGGCCGGGGCGGGGGGTGAGGGACCGCCCCGGGGTGGG
>WEKX01026791.1:0-77388 GCA_013390025.1 Pitta sordida | reverse complement strand
GGCAAGCGAGTGAGCGGGACGGGGGCAGCACTGCAAGCCGCAGCGAGCGAGCAAGCGGGACGGGGGGCGTGCCGCAAGCTGCGGCGAGCAGGACGGGGGCGAAGGTGCGCTGCGACCCCTGCGAGCAGGGCGAGGGGGAGCAGGGATGGGGCTGGCTGTGCGAGCGGGGAGGCGGGGGGGGCAGAGCCGGCACTGTGAGCGGCGGAACTGGGGGCCATCAGTCTGAGGTCACGGTAGCTTCTGCACATGCGCCGAAGTTGCACATCTTGCAGAAAAATCACCAGCAAATGCCGAAGCTCACAAATAGCGGACCGCGAACACACCGAGGTTCACTGTATAAAGGTAGTAAAAGAAGACATCAAATTATGTACAAAACAAAACTAGAAATGATGGTTAGAAGAGTACAGTTTTAGGTGTTTTATCAAGATCTGAATTGTCATTGAACCACCTTTTCTAAAAATAAATATCCATAAACATGAGTTCAGACAATGTGATGCATGAACTTCTTCTGCTTTATTTTATTTTGGTAAACATACTATGCATAAATAAAATCTTATGATTGCCTGTCTTCAGGAGCAAAGGAGTTCAATAAGCAGGTATTTAGGACAGAGTGATAGAAAGTAAATAGATTTTTTTGAAGTACACCATGAACAGGAGATTGCAAGGTCCTCAATGTGTAAAATCAGTGAAGTTTGGTGTTTTCTTATAGTCTTCTGACTCCAGGAACTGGTATATCAAAGAGAAATCACTAAATAGAGTCAGCCCTCTTGGACTTCGCACCCCCCATATTGCGGCTTCAGATCTTAGTGGCATGATTTTTTAGTGATGCAGGAGACGTGTTTCGCAACTGCGCATGTGCGACCCGAAGCACAATTTTGCAACTGTGGCAGCTGCGGCAGTGGCTGCGGCCCAGACAGTGAAATGGGCGGTGGTGGTGGCTCGGGCAGCAGTGCGGGCAGCATGGACGGCGGCGGCAGTGCGACTGCCATTCAATGCAGAAGTCGGGCTATGCGGGTCAAAATTAAGACTATGGGTGTGCGATATAGGAGATCCGACTGTATATAGAAATCATGACATAAAGATGAGTTTGAAGCGCTAGAAATTTTTGTAACTTACTCATGTGTTGTTACATCTCAAACCAGCTATATCCATTCTAGCTACCTGGTTGTGTTCCATATCCTCAATCTAGGGAACTTCAACTAGTAATACCAAAAGTTGTGGTGTGTTCTCTCAGCTTCCCACTTAAATCAAAGAGAAGGTTGCAATGGTTGTTGTTAGTTGGCTTGCTTAGAGTATGTGGGATCTGTGGTTTGCAGGAGTTTGTATTTTACAGTTTTCTCTAGGGGAGCTGAGTAACACAGACGGCCTACATCCAAGCCAGCTGCAGCTTTCTGCTTTTAATCACAGCTGATGGACAGTTAACTGCAGAGATTTAAGAATGGAAGTAGCCAATGTTGAGGAAAGTCCAGGGACTATAAAAGCAAAGGAATGAAGAGTACTTAAAAAAAAATTTTTATAGGGTGAGATGAAGGAAGTACAATTTTCTCTTTAAATGTAGGGAAATTTGATCTGAATTGATCTCTTACTCACAGAACTAATTTATACACCACATATCTTTAAAAGGTCAGGCAAAATCATCTTTCACAAACTTGAGAGTTTTCATAAGTTACAATATGTTTTCGTGTCTGCACAGGTTGTAGTTGACTCTGTATTACACATCAAAAAAACCCCCCTCCACCATCAATTAAAACCAGGCATGGGACAGAGAAATGCAGTTTCTTTAATGTATAAAATCCAAATAAAAATAGAACAGGCATGAAAAGAGCTTGATGTGGTAGCTGTAGGATATTTTCTAGTCTTGAACAGGCACCTGATGGAAATTACCTACTGATGAAGTGTTGCCAGACAGAAGCAAAGATCTGAGGATTAGTGCTGCAGCTGGAGGATTGCTGAAAGACCTATATCCAAATAGAGNTCTGTGATTCTGTGATTCTGTGTAGGCATATGAAATTTACAGACACTTATTGCATGAGATGACACAGAGGAGAGATGCATGAATGAGTTGTATGACTGATAACCCCATATGCCAACAGGTAAAAATGAAGCAAGAGATCACTAGTGGAGAAGGAGCCAAGCTGAAAAACAGGTGTAAATCACTGAAAAGAATTGGCAAAGAATGGGCAGAAATAGAAAGGAGTTACCTCTCTAGAAATGGGGAAAATAGGGGTAGCCAGGGAACAGAGTGGGAACGATAACCGTATAATATAGGATACTCTGAATTACAGAAATATAAACATATTGGTTGAAGGGACTTTTGAAAATCATCCAGTCCATAGTTGAAGGAAGATTTTTCAACAGCTGATCAGGTCAGTAATGGCTTTTCTCATTGCGTCTTGAAAACTTCAAAGGATGAAGTCAGACTCTCTGTCTTGGCACTGCACCACACTCTTAGCAAACACATTTTTTGCAGTGTCCAGTTGGAACCTCTTATACTGCACCATGGCTCCTTTCCATCTTCATGCTACTTTGCTGGACTCTCAAGTTTCTCAGCATCTCTTCTGAGACAGGGAGTGGGTGAAGCAGAACATATTCCAGGTATGTCCTCACAAGCGCCAACTAAAAGGAACTAAGAAGTTGCCCTTGTTTTTGCTCATCTGCTAATGCAATCCAGTATGTTGTTAGCTTTATTTGTGATGAGAGCACGCTGTTGTGTCTTCTGTGTAGGCAGCTTGTCTGTCATCCTCTGTCACCCTCAAGTGGCATCTTGCAGAGTGACTGAGTATGGGGAGGAACGTTAATGCTAACACCAGGGAGAGTCAAGTCAGTATGAGCAAAGTTTCCTCTTTAACACACAAGATCACATGAGTAAGCCTAGGGAAAAAAACAACCATTCCCCAAGAGGAAAGAGGTAAGACGTGGAGAGGAAGAGTCTCTTCATCATCTTTGAGAACAAATAACATCAGTAGACTCTTTCATATACAGTGGACCTCCGTTACTCACGGGCTGTTGGGTCTGGCCCACCTCCCGTGAGTTATGAAATCTGCAAAGATAGCGAACCCACTACGCAGTCAAGTATGCCATGCCCGTAGCCACGCCCTCTCCCCATATAAGGTCTGGAGGAGGGTCCTGAGAGAGGGGCTTGTCTCAGTTGTCTGGCTGTGTTATGCTGAGGCGGGCGAGGGGGGTGAGGCGGGCAAGGGTGAGCCCGGAGCTGCAGGGCCGGCCCGGAGCCGGCACCTGAAATGAGCGGGGCCAGCCCCGAGCTGGGATGTGAGAGGAGCAGCGCTGGCCCTGAGCCGGGACCTGAGAGGAGCGGGGCCGGTGGCCAGAGCTGGCCGAGTGACAAGCGGCCCCTGGCACACAATGGCACACGCACAGTGGCAGCCCCGTCACAATGGCATATACACAATGGCAGCCCCGTCACCCCGTCTTGTAGCCCAGCGGAGGACAATTCCAGCCGTGCAAAAACACACGTTTACACTAAACGCATCCCGGGCATGCCGTGCCGGCTCCTGGCTGGGGGCCAATTTACATATTCATGAGGAGATGGGGCCCGCTGTACTCGTCCTGCGAGCGGCGGGGAGGGGGGGGGGTGGGGCCAGCTGTGCTTGCAGCGCGAACGGCGAGAGCAGGGGCTGAGCCTACTGGGGTCCCGGTACGTTCTGGGCATGCGCGAGGTTGCGCAGCTCATGGAAAAATCACCTGCAAATACTGAAGCTCGCAAATAGCGGACCGGGAATATGCGGGGGCTCACTGTATTCCCAAAAGATTACAATGTCAAGGTAATATTGCAAATTCAGATTATATTAGAGTCATTTTGAGTGAAAGTGAGCTCTGAAGGTAATCTGGTCTGTACTCTGCTCAAAACAAGGCTGACTTTCAAATTAGATCCTACTTGGAAGTTAGATCAGGTTTCTCAGAGCCTTGTTCAGGCAAGATTTGAATAGCTTTCACAATTTGGATGGGGAACTTGGTTCAGTGTTTGACCATTCTCCCAGTGAAAATATTTTTTCTAAGTTTCAATCAAAATTTCTGTTGTTGCCACTTAGGACCATTGCCTCTTACTTTTTTTATTGTGTATCAAGAAGAAATTGTCCCTGTCATCTTATAACAGCAGAAGAACCGTCATTAGACTTCTCATGTGTAGGCTGAACAAACAGGGCTCCCTCACCTCTTCCTGTGTAATGTGTTCCAGCCTCCTGGTCACCTTGGTAGCCCTCCAGTTGGTTTATTCTGGTGTGTCCATATCCTTATTTTACTGAAAAGCCCTAAACCGAACACAGCACATCAGATATGGTCTCATAATGACAATGTAAATGAGGAAAAATCCACTCCATTTGACTTGCTGGCTTCACTTTTGCCAGTACAGCTGTCATAGTTTAACCCCAGCCAGCAGCAACGCCCCGTACAGACACTCACTCCCCTCCCCTGGTGGGATGGGAGAGAGAAATAGAAGAGTAAAAGAAAGAAAAACTTGTGGGTTGAGATAGAGGCAGTTTAATAGGTAAAAGAAAATCCATGCATGCAAGCAAAGCAACACAAGGAATTCCTTCACCACTTCCCATGGATAAGCGGGTGTTCAGCCATACCCAGGAAAGCTGGGCTCCCTCACATGTAGTAGTGACTTGGGAAGACAAATACAGTCACACCTTGTGTATTTGCGCTTCTGGGTTTGTGTATTTGTGTGTTCAGGGTTTTTGTGTATTTGTGTTTTGTGTTTTTTTCTGGGCTCGCATATGTGCAGATCGGGTGATTTGCAGGACCCCCAGTAGACCTGTAATCTGCTAATTTCGAGGTATGTCTGTAGTATCACTCTGAACATCCTTCCCTTCCTTCTTGCCCCTACTTTATGTGCTGAGCATGATGCTGTATGGCATGGAATGTCCCTTGGGTCAGTTGGGCTCAACTGTCATGGCTTTGTCCCCTCCCAATTCCTTGTTCACCCCTGGAGAAACCCTTGCAATGCAAGCACTGCTCAGCAGTAATGAAAACATCCCGTTCCCAACACTATTTTCAGCACAAACTCAAAACACAGCCCCATATCAGCTAATGTGAATAACATCACCCCAGCCAAAACCAACACAACACCACAAGATGTGCTTATCCTTTGTCACAAAAGGACAGAGGCAAATTGAGGGGAAAGGTGTCGCTGGGTGGTGCAGAGATTTCTCTTTAAATGTTTACAGAGGAAAAGTTTTAAACATTGTTTTTCTTTCCCTCCACTGCAGACTGCTACAGCTGGAGTTCCTGCCTTGCCTTGGACTCCCTGCTTTCCCTGCCTGTGCTGTTTCCCTATGTCTTCCTGCCTGGACCTAGTCTGTTTCTCTGCTGAGGAGGGGAGGACTTTGGGACCTGGACCCAGCTTCTACCTGCTTCTCTGTGGGTTCATCTGCCAGCTTTTCTTTTCTTCTCCCTGAGGAAACCCCTGGTCCCTGAGAGGGGACAGCAGCCAATTCCTGACCATTGCCTGGGGTGGTGGGAGACGGCTTGTGTTGTGCTGCCCCAGCATTTAGTTACTGGAGGATATTCTGTTTGAATGGGTGGTTGCAGAATGGTTGGGGTGTTTTCCTGTTGTTTGCCAGTGTCAGTCTGATTTACACACATACATTTTCATACATTCTAGTATTTATACACATATATATACATATACAGAAATACCTCAGTTATTCCCGCTGTCATATTAATGTCTTCTCATATTTGCAGAAATTTTTCCTGCAGTACGTAGTTATTTACCGAACGATGTGGTCCTGCATTGCCACCCCCGGCCCCGGCCAGCCCTGCCAGAAGTCAGAAAGTCTTTAACTGTAACACAGGGACCCATGTGGGGCTCATTCTGGTCGATTGGGCCAGGCCTTGGCAGCCAGCCTGGACTTGCCAGGGCATATGCGCATATGTGCAAAGCACTCCTGCCAGTGCTAGCTGCTGCAGTTAAAGGGAAAAAAATCCAACTACCATGTTCCTCACTGCTTCCGTAAGGGACCCAAGATGTAGCAATGTTCCAAAGTTACCATATTTCTGGAAATAATTTGCCATATTAATGCCCGACCCATATTAATGGATTGAAGGTTCTGCAGGACCCACAGGAGACCTGTAATCTGCGAATACGGGGGTATGACTGTATATAAAATATATATAAATATATATATATACATACAGTCTTACCTAGACTGTCCACGCATCTTTATTCGCTGTTTCACCCATTCACAAAAAATTAATTAATGAGTTATTAATAAATATTTCCAGTTGCTGCATGTGTGGTTGCTCTGCTTTGTGGAGGGGTGGCGCCAGCACTGGCAGGTGGTAGGACAGGACTGGCATACCCCCGTGGGGTGGGCAGGTGGCACTTCTCACTCACTGGGGATAGCCACAAGTCGCTCTCTTATGAGTGTTATGAAGGTTATGTGGCATTTATAGTCCTGCACAGGGATGCATCAGTGTTGGCTGCCCTGCTGCCCCGGGCCGTGGGCAGGCACTGAGACTTATAAAAAAAGTCATGCCCTCCACTGTCATTCTAAGCCTAGTTGGGGTCCCTATTGATACATGGCCCTAGGGAAAGTGCTCCCACAGCGCTGCACCATCCTCCACGTGGACTGCGGCTGGAGCTACTGTTCGCTTTCCCCCTCTGCCCCACCCACCCATGTGTGCTCTCAAGCCATTGTTCCTTTGTCCCCACCAGCACCTTTCCCGGGAGAGTCTGTGAACTGCGAACAGGGACTGCCTGAGTGTGTGCGTGTCTGTGTGTCTGTGTGTTACTGTTTCCATGGCTACAGGTGGGGGAGACGATACTGGCTGGTGAATGTTTCGTAGCCACCACAGCTAAAGGGAAAAAACCTCCGCCACCGATGCCACCCACCCTCATAAGGGGTCTCAGGATGTCGCAGTGTTAAAGTGTTCCTGAGCTCCAAGACCGCCTGTGGCACAGGGCCATGGTGACGCAGGGGTCATCCCAGGGGACTGCAGCCTCCTCCAGGGACACAAGTCCAAGCATGTGCTGACCCACTTCCCTGCCACAGCCCTGGGGCGAGCTTCCCCACCACGGTGGCAATGCAAACATGCACGGTGGCAGTGGCCCGGTGGCAGCAGCGGCAAAAGCAGCGGCGTGGCCGAAGAGAAGCCCAGGGATTCCTTGGGGGTCTTCCAGTCAGAGAGGGCTTAGAAATGGTTCCCTTTGCTCCCCTGTGCTGTGAGAGCCCATGGGGAGGTTCCGAAAATGCTTCCAAGTGCCCCAGATTGACAGGGGGCAGAGTGATGGGCGTGGCCTAAATGCATAGTAATGACGCACCAGTATCCACTGATTAAAGGCTTGGTGGGACCCAGTGGAGACCCATAATCGACAAATAGGGAGGTATGACGGTGTATTTTTTTCAGAGAAGTTGGTGTTCCTCTAATGGTTTCTTGTCCATTTTTCCTCAAAAACAGCCCTGTTTTCCTGAAAGGAGTTAGTATGACACGTTTTCAAAAGGCATGGAATGAAATTGCTACAAAAGGAAGTTATTATACCACAGTTGAAACTGTTAATATATAAAGTCATGTTATCATGATCTTTTATCACTTTACACATGTAGTTGTGTCATTGATTTTTAAACAGTGCACTGGGAAAACTGAATCATTGTTCACTTTTTAATAAAATGCAGTGAACCTTCAGGGTTTAACATCTCCATATAAATCTTACATGTTACATTACACTTTGGAACCATATGACAAAAAAATCTGTTTTATTGTGTCATAAAATATGCAAATATTACTGTCACAGAATCACAGAATCACAGAATCACAGAATATTATGAGTTGGAAGGGACCCACAAGGATCATCTAGTCCAACTCACTGTCATTGCAGTTCTAGAAGTGCTTGGAAGGTAAATTTCTCAGTTTTGCATGTAAAGAAGGAATTTGTTGCCTTTGGTAGGAGTGGTTAGCCAATATTAAGAGCCTCTTCTAATTAGGAAGGGAAATGGAGAATAGTGACAATCCTGGTAATTTAGAAGAATGTATGCAGCATCCTATTTTCCAGGGAATAGTAGAAATAATCACTGTAAGGCAGCCTCTTTGTTCAAAAATCAAAGTCTGCCTGGGTTTCCAGAAATTTTTCTCCAAATACCACTTCATGTCTTGATCGCCGAGGTATGCCCTTGACATCTCTCACTTTTTTCTGGGTTTCTACTCCCCTCATATGTATGCATCTGTAATCAGTCTCCCAGCACTCCAGGGACCTTCTCCATCTCTCTCATCTTCTTGAATTGCAACCTCTTTAGTTAGTTACTTAGTTACCACTCCCCAAAGGGGCCCTTACATGCTCCTTCTAGTTAGTCTGTTGAAAAGCCAGTTTCTATTGCCCTTTTGATATTGTTTATTTATAAATTAGAGAAAACTTCTCAGCATCCAAAGTACTAAAATTCTGAACTTAAACCCCCACACTAATATGTGACCTACTGTTTATTCTCATATTTGCTTTTGAGTAAACAGTTACCCTAGCCCTAAGCACTTGAACAGGATGAAGGCAGAGCTGCCCATTCATTCCTTATTTATGTGAGTGCTATTCAACTAACTTCCTGGGCTGTATGGTAAGTATTCTAGTTTCACAACTGCTGTGCTTTCCTAATCAGCTCTAACTGCAATTGAACATTTGGCAGGAAGGATGAGAGTGTTAAAGAAAGGGGACTATTGCAGTCTTAAATGCAGTAGTCCCAAAGAAGACTCTGATGCAGGATGTAACTGGAAATATGGAAAATTGCTCCATGCTTGATCATTTTCTTTTGCTCTAGGTAACCATGTTGGGCTTCTGCATGAGGATCAATGGATTTTCGATCTGTTTGACTATAATAATCTGTGTACTCATTAAAGAGAAGGAAAAAGGAATGGAATGCACCTGGAAGATGACACCAGATGCACTTGAAGTAGAAATTAAGTGAACTACTCTTTGAAATCACTTATGAGGAAATATTATTATTCACCCCCTGCAGTTTTGAGGTCCAGTTCAGCAAAATACTTAAGTTTTTAATGTACAATCAATTGCATGTTAGGACATAGTCCAAGCTAATTATCTTTAAGTAATGTGCTTGATGGTGAGATGTCATTCTAGATATGTAATCTAGATAAAAAAGTTGATGTCACTTTGGAAATTACTTAGTGAAACTTGCTGGCTAGTGCTCTGTAGGATATTAGATTAGGTAATCATAACAGTACCTTTGCACTTGAACTCTTACAGATAAATAAGAAATAATATAAACAAATTATTGGGACATAGGAAACTGCCATGTTGAATTCTCTGTGTGCATTCTCTTACCTCAAGTAAAATTGAAGTAGCCTGTCCTTCTTTAATTGGAAGAAAAAACACCTATAATTGTATTGCATTTGCAGGAAAGGAGGACTATATATGTGGATGGTGATCTCACAAGAGCTGACACATAAAAATTTATTGCCCCATGGTACCTTTGTGGTATGTCAAAGCCTTATGACTTCAAAGTGGTATTTTCTTACATTTTACTCATTGAATATCTGCATTGAACAGACCATATAATATTTTCTTTAAGTCACTGAGAGAGCTAAACTTAAAATTATGACTTTCTGACATTTTGAGTAGTGGAGGAGCTATGTGTGTTTGTAATGATGCAGTTTATGATGAAAGTTTCAGCAAAACTCATCTATATGTATTGTGACAAGGTATGTTTTCTGTAAAGCTTCCTACTTAGCTGCATTTCATGTTTGTACAGATTTTTTTTGCCTAAAACATTTAATTTTTCTCAGCATCCTGTAAATATGATGCACAAAATTAATAATGGTCCCAGTAAGTCCAAATTTTGAAACATTTTGAAATAAAACTTGATGCTGCTGGGTATAAATACTTGTACTAAAACCTAACAAGCAGAACATATTGTAGTGACTCTGTCATGCCTAAGTAATGCTTATTTTATAGCTGATCAAAGTACCACTCACATCTAAGAAATTGCTGATTAAACCTGAAGTTGAAACATCTTCAGACCCCACATCCTACCATATTGTCAAGTCAATATTGCCATAAATAACACTCTTGTCAAACAATTCTGTATTAATTACATCAAATATGGGGATGAAGACAATGAATTAAGAGTTATGATTTATTAATCAGTGTCAGGAGGAGTGTCTGACCACATAGCGGTGAAGAACATGATATTGAATAGTAAAATTTTTGCTTTTACTATAGTTCATGTTTCTAACAAAGCAATCAAGAAAAGAATCAGGAGAGAATTAAAAAACAATCTACAAACTGAGATGGAAGTTCGGAAGACACCTCAGCAGGAATAAATGAGCAGTAAACACAAAATTATGTATACGGGTGCATCCGCATGTGATAGGCCAGAAAAAGGTTCCTGAGGAATGGCAGAAAGCAAATGCCACTCACGTCTTCAAGAAGATCAAGTTGTAGGATCCAGGGAGCTACAGATAAGCCTGTCTCACTTTGACCCCTGGGAAGGAGATGGTGTAAATAATCCTGGAAACTGTTTCCAATGGTCAAGAATGTTACTGGGAGTAGTCAGCAGGGATTTATGGAGGGGAAATCATACTTAACTGGCCTGAGAAGGCCTTGACTGTAGTCTTGTCTTGACTTTAGTCAGGCTTTTGATGTTTTCACCCATAACCTTCTGGTAGACCAGCTGATGAAGTATGGGCCAGCTAAAGGGGAGAGTGAGGTGTGTTGAAAACAAGCTGAACTGAGCATTTCAAAAGAGTTTTGATCTGTGGAACAAAGTCCATCTCAAGGCTAATCAGAAGTGTGTGGTGCACTCCAGGGTTCGTTACTGGAGCCAGTACTCCTCATTGATGTTCTTCATTAATCACCTGCATGATTGAACAGAGTACACGTTCAGCAAGTTGGCAGATGATACAAAACTGAGGGGAATGGCTGAAACACCAGGGGGACCAGGCTGGAGAACTGAGCCAACAGTAACATGATGAAGTTCAACAAAGGGAAATGCAAAGTCCTAACCCAGAAGAATGATTTATGCGCTTTACATGCTGGGGTCAGACGGACTAGAAAGCAGCTTTTCATAGAAGGACCTGGGGATGCTGGTGAACAAAATGACCATCAGCCAGCATGCAAAGAATAGCATGGTCCTGCAGCAAAGGTCTGCATCATCTTTGCGTGAATTAAGAAGAGCACTGTCAACAGATCAAGATTGCTAATTGTTCCCCTTTGCTGAGCTCCAGTGAGAACACATCTGGAATGCTGTGCCTAGTCCCAGGTTCCCCACTACAGAAGAGGAATGGACATACAGGATATCCCCACTACAGAGAGACATGGCCATAGAGAAGTAAGTGCAGTGAATGCCTACAAAGATGATTAAGGAATGCTGTGAAGGGCTACAGAAATGATTAAGGAATTGGAGCATCCAGCACAGAACGAGAGAGCTAGTACTGTTCAGCTTGGAGAAAAGAAGTCTTGGACGTGCATATCAATGTGTATAAATACCTGATGCATGAGCACAAAGAACATGGAGCCAGATTCTTCTCAGTGGTGCCTAGTGAAAGAACAAGAGGCAATGGGACAAGATGAAATAGGCAAAACTTCCCTTGAACATATTTTTTTTTTTTTTGCTGCAAGAGTAGTGGAACCTTGGAAGAGATTTCCCAAAGAGGCTGTAGAGTTGTGTTATGGTTTAGAGTGAGATTTTCTACCCTCCCACCAATTCCAATTAAATTGATTCTCCTCCTCAAAGGGAAGTGAGGGAAAAGAAAAAAAAAATTGTTGACTGAGCTACACAGATTAGAACACAGAAAAAGAAACAATCCTCCTCTGCCAAGAAAACAGCAAGGAAGGGAAAACCTGGTGTTGCTAAAATGTCAGCAGTCCAGCAGTCCAGCAGTCCAGCTCTTCCGAGTCTTTGTTCCCCACCCCGGGGGAGGGTGGGGGGGTGGAGAGGGAAGGGAAAAAAAACGGAAATCCACCGATCCAGTCAGTCAAGCTCCTCTGGCTCAGTTCGAGAAGACAAACACAGTTCAAAGACAAACCCAGTTCCTCAGAGCTCCAAGGGAAGAAAAAAAACTGCGAAGGAAAAAAACCCAGAACAATAAGAAGAAGCCGAAGATTCCCGATCTCTCAGCTGCCACTCCTCTGCTGCTTCCGAGCTGCCCCTGGAATTCCTCCTGCTTCCAGGCCGAATGGCTCAAATTCCTTCCGGGGGGGTGTGGGGGGGTGGTGGTGGTGAGGGAAAAGTGCTACAGACAGTGCTGTTTTTAAAACAATAATATGAAATACAAAAAAAAAAACAACCATAAAAATAAAATACTAAGATGTATTTACCACACATATCATACTATATCATGCCAACGTGAGACAAGTAGGTATATTTTAGNGAAGGGAAAACCTGGTGTTGCTAAAATGTCAGCAGTCCAGCAGTCCAGCAGTCCAGCTCTTCCGAGTCTTTGTTCCCCACCCCGGGGGAGGGTGGGGGGGTGGAGAGGGAAGGGANGGATACTCAAAAGCCACTATAGCATAGTTCTGAGTCCTGAATACCTTGTTCCAGTTGTCCCTGCTTTGTGGGGAAGGGAGGCAGGGAGTTGGAGAAGGTGAAGTCTCTTCCCATCACAATGGTTTTGAGATTCCGTGACTCAGCAACACCATGTGGTTTCTGAAATATCTCCATCAGTGAATTATTGCAATGGGCACAGTTTCCCCAACATTTAAACTGATAAGATTACTGGATAAATAAATCAAAACACTTAAAGCAAAGAAGTAATGAGTAATAGTGTAGATGAAGGCATAGAAGTTGCTGAAGAGAAACAGTCTGGAAGACACTATAAGCCTTAAAAAGACTATGAAGCCATGCTGAAGATACCAAATAACTTAAAGCCCTAATTGCACATTTTAGAAAGGGTTTTAATGAACATAAATTTACTAAAAAAGCCGATCTAAGAACCACCAAGTTAATTATATGCTTCTGCTGAAAGATTCTCACACATTAAATAATTACAAGGACCACCATGTATTCTGTTTCCTAGAATCCTGGGGAAAAAAATGACTGTGGAAAGTGAAGCTCACACTAAAGACAAATGGGGAATATACAAAATGGGTTCTTATTGAAAATTTGATGCAACTGTAAATCTTAAGTCAAAAAAAAGTTAAAATATGAGATAATATCTTCTTACTGAATGCGCAATTCTTAAATGCTCTTCACTCTAAGGATCATAACAAATACAGTTGAGGACTCTAGTTTTGTAAAAGAGATATAAATGGTAGATAAATCAAATGTAATTGCTATTGGCATGTTTGATGCAATTACAGGGGGAAACATGATTAATAGCAATGAAATTTATGGTGAATACAGTGCCTAGAGAGAGACCACAGATGAAGCTAAATGTACTACATAATATGAAAATAGACATATGAAAGTAAAAACCTGTAGCCATGGTGGGCCTAAATATAGTTCCTCTTAATTGTGGGGAATAAATATTACCTCTGAAGTTGTGGGAAAAGAGAATCTTGTTCAAAAGAGAAAGCACATTTTTTCAATGCACAAGAAGAGTAATTGCTGTTAGAAACCTGTTTATTTTGCTGCTGACTTACAGAGTAATGATCCTAGCAGATACAAAAGGGGTATTTCTAGCAAGTTGAGAGAGAGACAATGAACATTGGCTCAAGGTGACTTTGCACTGTGTTCTTGTGTTGCCACACAGCAGTTGGCCACTACAGCAGACTTTTTGGACGCCATGATTCGATGGAGACAGAAGAGCGGGGTACTACACACTGCCCTGCTTTTTAAAGAATGCTGCTGTGATTTTAATTTTCTACATGCAGAGGAGCTTAGGACTCAAAATGACCACTATCTTTAGACACTGGTAGAGGGAGAGAGTGAGAGTCCCACTATTTGCAGGTTAGGCACATTTGAGTAAAGAAATCCTGGGAATTCTTTACATGGTGCAGGAGAGAAAGGGTATGAAGTATATATTTAAGTTGCACAATGAAACATATAAGGATCTTCTTCAAGAAACCTCTGAACCTGAAGTGTGTGAGACAGATTTGATGATAAAGATAATAAATGGATTGAGTATAAGCAGAGGACAAAAATAATGCCCATAAATGATGTATCCAATCTAGTATGCCGTAAATATACATACAAAATATCTGAAACCGGCCAAACTGGTAAAACAAAGGGAAATAAGATTGTGGCTCAAGGCAAGTTGCTTTATTTCATCTGCCTTAGGAATGTCCCACTAAAGGAGACTGTAGAAAAAGTGTTAAAGCAACCAGGCACCCTAAGCTTTTGCCTTATTTACACCTGTTTAAATTATTACTCATTGCTATATTTAAAAAAAAAGTCTTGAATTTTTACTCATCAGATTGTTCTTTACTAAACAAATGAAGAAAACTGTATCAAGAAGAAAACTAAATACTACATGCACATTGCTGTAATGAAGAAAACAGCGCAGGGTAAAGAGGAAAATTCAAGGAAGTTCAGAACATCACAAGTTCAGATCTCCTGTAACAAATGTAAATCTTTTGAAAAGACTGGAATTGTATCAAGACTGAGTTCAATCCTCTGAGGTTACATGAAACATGCTGGTACAGTCGGCCCTCTTGCACTTCACGCCCTCCATATTGCGGCTTCACATCTTAGTGGCATGATGTTTTAGCAATGAAGGAGGCTACTTTTTGCAACTGCGCATGTGCAACCTGACATGTATGAATATTCAATTAGCAGTCATGAATATGCAAATAAGCCCACACAGCCACCGCGGCCTCACTGCTTCCTCCTGCCCCTGGGAGGAAGGCCACTCCTCTCCCGCTATGGTGGTGGCAGGGCCGCAGCGGGGCTGCTCTCCCCTCGGTGTGGTGGCGGCCGTGGTGGGGCCGCTCCCCCCTAGGCACAGTGGCAGCCGTGGTGGGGCCGCTCTCCCGGAGCCACCACCATGTAGTTATGAAAGATTCACATACTGAGACTTTCTTGAGTGACTCTCCAGGAGATACTTGTCTACCCCGAGTATGGAAAGACCAGATCTACCCACCCCTACAGACACTGGGACAGTGGCGCAGGCAGCTCCCCGCACCTGTGTCCCTGGCTGAGCTGAAACGGGGTTTTTTCCCAGCGTCGGGTGGCTGCGGGCGCTGGGAAGGGCCGACACAAACACTAATACACAGCAACACGGTGCTGAAACAGTTCCAGTGGGCCACGTGAGGGTGCAGGGAAGATTTGCATATTAATGAGCTGCCATTCAGTGCGGAGGTAGGGCTTCGTGGCACCCTATTAAGACCGTGGGTCCATGATATAGGAGACCCGTCTGTATATTATTTGTGGGATAGACAAAATATATCCCCTGTTCAGGAAGCTTGTTTTAAATACACACACAGATTGGAATCCACAAATGCTTAATTTATAACCACTATACAAGCTTGTACAAATTAATAGTTTAGTACTTGTTTATATTTTCCATATCACCATTCAATAATATTTTATGTTCTTCTTCCAAATCAAGTACCCAGGTAGAATAGATGACCCTTGTGGGTCCCTTCCAACTCATAATATTCTCTGTGTGTGTGATTCTGTGTGTGAATATAAATAAAGGGGGGAGGGTTGTCATTCAGATAAGTAATACGTATACATATATCATATGGACATCTAAGTCCCATTGTGTTGTAATAAAATTTTGAAAGAAACCAAAATATGCTCTTTTTTCTCCTCATTTGTTCTTTTCAGTTTATGCCACTACAGCTTTATTAATGCATAGTCCAAACCTTCCCATATGGCATCTTTGGAACTTCCCTACACATACATTTCAGTAAATGGGCTTCTGTCCAAGTTTTGATTCCTTTCGCTTTTGTTGTTCAAAACAATCGACATCAAACTGAAACACGAAAGAGAGAAGAAAAGGTTGTTTTCCCTACATAAAGAAACACACCAGTGCATTTTCCATTTGAGTACAATTATTGTTCATCTCTTACTTGCACATTGCATCCTACATTGGGATTTTTGGCAGGTAAAGTTACACTTGCCGAGCCTGCTGATGCTCTGTCCAATTCCAAACAGCACTGTAAGCTTTCTTATTGTCCACTAGACACTTCCCCTCCCCCATATGCCACTTAAATCCTTTTTAAGATCAGTTTTCTGCAGTCCATCTGGCATTTTCAGACCCCTATTACAAGTGTGCTTTGCCACTGCACTGCTGGGACGTGCTGTAGGCTGTGAGAGGCCGTTGTGCTTTCTTACACACACACAGACCAACAGAAGCGCTTTTTGTTTATACTCCTCCACATGTTATCTATAATCTAATTTCAAATATGTTAATGCTAAAATAAGACTTCCAACTACTACTTCTATTTATACACTTACAACTTTCTCAATCCTAGCTTTATGGCCCCCAAAATGTTTACAGATTACATACCCCAGGCAAAGTTCTCTAATGCTTTATCTAAGAAATGTTTGCAACTGTGAACTGTGGAAATTAACTGGAATAAATTGTTGCTTTTTAAACACAGCTTAATTTTATCCAATTTAGGTATCAAAGACTGAAACATATGTCTGAAGCATTTGAAGATGGAATAAGAAACAACTGTTAAAAAAGAGGTTGAGTTTACATTGTTTTAAGCCTGATCTATCCAGAATAATAAATTAAACCCAAAGATTTTAGTACACCAGAAGAGGGGAGCCAGTGACACTACTCCCTACATCTGACTCAGTTCCCCTATGCATAAACAGCTGAACATTTCCTGGTCTGGATCTTCCAGGTCCTCTTGCACCATCCTACTAAGAATCAGTCCTTGGGCTGCTTGAGCATGAGTCCTCCTCTACTGTCTGTTTTCCCTGCTTCATCTTGTGTAACCTACTTATGCACTCGCTTGCATCAGAATGTCTCTCGCACGCCACTTGAAGTATGTGGTATCGACCCCTGTAGCACATTTTGTTGAGGGCTCTGAGCTACTGGTTAAAAGTGGACAGTTTTTACTGTGACAGTTTGAAAAACCTGGTAATTTATTTTGATGGTGAACTGGAAAATCAGTTCTCAACAAATCCAACTAGCAATCAAAATATATAAGAGAACAACAATCATTAGCACTGTCTTTAATGAATAGTGGTAGTTGAACTATGGAGCTTGTGGCATTCAAAGAAAGGTGAAGTACAAGGTTTAGGGAATCCTACTTCGGAAACTACTTTTGTAAATCTGGAGGTATTTTTCAAATACAGTTTGAAATTAATCATATGCATTTTCTGTGGCCCATGGAGTATAATACTAAGGATAGTTTATTCATCATCAATTTACAAGTTTTCTGTAAGACCTAGGGCAAATTAAATAATTCAGTCTAATCCTTATTTATTTAGTAATAAAAAATAATACTGTTTACGGACAGTTTATTTCAGTAATGATGTTAATGAAGTATCTAGAGTGGTGTCCTTTCACCAAACAGTAGCAAAATTCAGAACTTTGGAGATGAGTGTTTAATATGAAACAGAAATTAGTGAGAAAAATAAATAAATAACCAGGTCAATTATTTATCTAATGTAATTGCATTGAAAAATTATGCAGATTTTTCTTTAAATAGAATTAGGAACAAAGAGAGGAAAGGTAATTGCATTAGACACTTTTGTCCTGCAACCAACCATCACTCAAATGACATTAAGCCTTCCTCAGCCTCTTTCTCTGTTCTTGAGTGATGCCAGGCAAAATTCAGAAATGCGTATCAGAAATGTTCGTGTCTCATCATCTTTATGCTCATGATTACTTCCTCCTCAGCTGAGACAGATGAATCAAGTCTTTTAAATCAGAGCCTTGAACATTGCAGGATAAATCCAACTTGGCTGCCCTAAGTCCTTGATGATGATGATGATAGTTCATGATATCCAGGTGACTTGGCATTGAAGAGAATGACAGGCACGCACAAATTGTTTCACTAAGTCAGCTGTATGGCCAGTAGTTTTCTATTGAAGGGTCATTAAAATATCTGGAGACAGAGGAAAAGGAGTGGGTGTTGCAGTTATTTCTACAACAGTTGCTTTTTTCACAACTGGGAAACTCTGAGCCAAAGACTGCATACTGCTTGTTTGGAAAAAAACAGATGAGAGTGAGCATCTATCTTGTTTTCTACGTTTGCTTTCTTTTCACAGAATCATTATGCTTTCTTCTGGAGTTGTCTAGTATAAGGGAACTTCAAGGCTTCAGGTACCATCCAGAAAGAAAAATATAATTTTCTAGTCATCGTTAATCACTTTTTGTCAAAATACTCTCTGAAAGATTACTCTGCTTGTTTACACATCTTCAGCCTTCAGTGCACCTTAAATTCTTCTACAATATCTTTAACTTCAGATCACTGTACCAACTAGTATTTCAATTTTTTAGTTCAGAATAATTGTTTTCCTAAAATATTTTTAATGACTATACCAATATAGTGTCCTTCATAGGGAGTACTAAAAGATAATTATAAAATACACAGGATCTATTTTACTATACATATAAATTCTCTTGTAGAATCAAATTACTGACCTTTTTCTCATTTCATCCTATTTTCCAAGCTGCCTTACAGCAATCAACAGTGCAAATTATTTAGGAACTTTCTGAGTCAGCTCAATTGTTTTCTTGGTTCTTCTCACTTTAAGTTCTTACCTAGAGGAAACAAAATCCAATGAAATAAAAATGATCTGAAACAAAAATCAAAAGTGACTGGTTTTATAGGCCCATTTTCCCACATTACTTCAGATGTTATCTGTTATGTTCCTAGCACAAATAATCAGGAGGAAAACACTTGGAAGGTCACGTAGGTCAATAAACATCTGGCTTATGAAGTGGTGCCCCACTGCCTGTATTATGTTGATAAAATTACTTTAGTCAGGAGAAAGAAATATAAAGTACAAAATATAAGTGGCAAAATTTCCCATCTTGACATATGGAAGTTTTGCATGTATAATTACATCAGTATAAATCTCAGTTTATCAAAATGAAATTCTATCCAAAATTCTGAAAGAAAAAGAAACATTGGGTGTAAGTTTTGGTGGTCTGTTTCTGTCTCAGTGCGCATACAAGGTCCTCTGTGCATCAAGAAGAGACCATTCAAGAGTGCTTGATACTTCTTCAAGCAAGTTATTTGAAGGAATTGTCTTTTTCTGCTATAGAAACAATTTTAATCTGACTAAATGCAAATCAGCAGTAAAACCTCCCAGCTATACATATTCTCATAGCCACGCTCTTCCCCATATTCTTTGTGCTTATCTCTCGAGCTTCTGCAAATATTTAAAATTCCTAGAGAAACCTGTCTTCACCTGCACCCACTAGCAGATTAACTAAAAGAATATTTAATAAGAAAATATTCTGTTGTTTATGTTATCTGAAACAGCATGCTGAGCTTCCTTTAATTCATATGACAGATAACTCTCTTTGTGATAAGTCAGTTTTCTTATTTTTATTGCTGTTCTTTGCATGGCTTTTATGTTCTTGTGATGTTACTAAACATTTTGCTTAAAGAAAGACCAGGCTGCTTGTTGGATTTTTGGAAACTTTCTGTATTAAAAAGCAAGATCGCTTTGGGCAAATTTTGTTTTCTTTTTTTTTCAAGGAAAATTCTTGCTGACTTCAAATAAGGGCTTCAAGGGTTAGCTGTTCAAGAAAAATGAATATATGATCACATGAAGAGATTTCTGACACCTTCCTTGGGTAGAGACATTAATCACATATTTGAATGGATTGCTGCCTAGATAGATCCAATAAAATAAGTATTAGTCTACGAACTCCAGTTATTGTGCAACTGAAGTGCAATAATATTATCCAGTATGTTTAGGTAGAAATCTTTTATCCATGGGAGAGAAAACAAGAATTATTAGATGTCATACAAAGAAAAAGGATAGTCCTGCATTAACAAAGTAATTTTTTTTCAGTCACAAAATTTATCACCAGACATCTGCCATAGACACCTAATTCTAGTTCTTTGCTCTTTTTTACTGGACATGGGTTGGATTATTTTTCAAGCAACCTTACTGGTCAACCTGAAATGAAAATTACTAGAAACTTGGTACTCAGACTGTAGGTAATGAAATATCCCCAGCAAGACACTTTAGTCTATGATCATCCAATGTTTCCTCCCAAACAAGGGAAAATAAAGAACAACCACTGATATTTTGGTATGTCTTGGGCAATTAGATAGTAGACATTTACCAAGACATGCAGTAATATCCTCAAGAAGTCACCATCTGGTGCTTGTTAGGTAGGTTAACTTCCACTGTTGCAAGTTGCTGTATGATCTAACCACTTCTTATCCTACATTCCAAATAAGTCACTTCATCTATACTTATCTGACCACTTTCTCAGTTTTCATACAGTTGGACACACTCATAAAACTGTTCTAAATACCTCTTCCATATCCTTCAACTATTCCAAACAGGTGTGGTGAAATATATTATATTGATTGATCTGTATATCAATCAGAATTTCATCGCTGTTGGTCATGGTGGATTTGCTCTATACTTCCTTCTCTTTTTTTAAACCTTTCCCTGAAATGCTGCAGGTGTGTGCTTGATTCCAGCAGGCGGCAGTGGTTCTACCTGTGGAGAATAGAGGCCAAATTAACTGCTTTCCAGTGGTCTGAACCGTCAGAACGGCAGGGAGCTGAGGGGTTCCAGCCTCTGTTCCACAGGAATGAGTTAGCGAGCTTGGGATTTTCCATCTGCCTTTCAGGACTCATCCATAGCTATGTGAACTGATTGGATCACAGGTTCACAGATTATTCTGAGTTGGAAGGGACCCACAGGATCATCTAGTCCAACTCCCAAGCGAACACCTACCCAGGGATCAGGCCCACAAGCATGGAACCACAGGCATCACGCTCCATCCGTCCGAGCCTCCCACCAACTAGACCATGTTGCTGAGCTCCTCATCGAGTCTTCTCTTAAACAATGGTTCTTAGTGCCATTATTTGCACTCTGCTAGTGACTGGTCTCAGTGATGACTTCCATGTGGTATATTTGGTAGATGTCTGTTTACTTTTTTCAGTATCCCCTGCTCTTACATTAATGTTCACAGTGACAAATACTCAACTTTGTGCTGTTTCTTCTTTCACATCATGTCTTAAAAATTGTCATCAGCCTCAAAAAGAAGGAAACTTTGAAGCTCAAAGAGAGACCCCTCTTTACTATGTTTTGAGACCTCTTCATTGCAGCAATGTTTGCATGTCATGGCAGGTTCACCAAACCCTGGGAGTCCTGAGGGTGATTCTGCTCACTGTGGCACTGTGTCCACCACACAAAAACTCAATAACCCCAGCATTGCTGGCTGATTGATAAACCAGCATTTCTGGAATCAACTGGAGCGAATACAAGTCTCACTTCTGACCTGTGTGTTACTGAAGACCCGTGCCTGCCTTTAATGCTTTCAGATAAGTATTTTGGAAAGAATGAATGGCATGAACAGAATTACTGTAGGACATTTGTAGACACACAGTCGTCCTGACTGATGTTATGACGTGATCCACTTCAGAGTAATTCCTTACAATTGCTATGGAGATCAGAATGCCTCAGGTTTATTTCTAAGCTTAGATCTTGCATGATGTGTCAATTTTGTGGTATATATTTAAAATTAAATCATTAAAATATGTATCACTATTCCAAGTTAAACTCTTAAATCTACCTTCTGGTGCTTAAATAAATGGCCAGTTTTTTAGATAATTTTTTGCAGCTCCCATCATAGTCAGTAGAAGAGTTGTAACATGGAACAGGAAGCAAACTTCAAGATACAAAAATCTAAAGAAATGACAATTTTAACCAGTATTGTATCAACCTGAGACAAATGCAGAAAGATGTTTAATATGTACTTTTAACATGGATTCTGCTAATTAAGGATCTCAGCCTGGATCTGTCCGCTAGCTGGCAGGCAGAGCATCGAAGTAGCTATGCTGTGAATGCATTCGTGGCAGCATCTCGGCTAAGGCATCCTAGCAACTGTGTGCCAGCACTGCACAGTGCAAATGCATAAATATTAACAGGATCAATCGAACCTGCAGGGAAGTTTTCCAGTGGCTGGTGAATAAAGCATTTCAGTGGAACAGAGGTAACCACCTGGCAAACTGGGACACCAAGGTTAAGTGTATCTCCAGGACTGTGTTTGAGTTATTTTTGGGTTTTTTATTTTAAAAAAGGAAAAAACCAACTAAAAATCACAGTTGTGAAGGAGTAGCATAGGGATTTTTCACTTCACGTCAAGATTTTGTTCCTGAGGATTATGCAAGTGCAAATACAAATACAGGCACTGCAGAAGTGCCTGCAGCAGATGCTCAGAATATTCTCACTCCTTTAATGGATTAAATGGGTCAGTTCAAATTCAGGGGCAATAGGACATTACAGATTTGCAGTATATTTAGCAATCCTGTTTTGATAGTGGCAAGTCCAAAATGTCAGCAGGGATTGAACTAGTTGTAATGCAGAAGTAGACACTTTCCTCCCCCCTGCCCTGTCCCTCATACTATGTTTTCAGAAAAATGCCATTACATATCAGCAATTTCAGCTCACTTAAAAGACAAGGTGAATTTTAATAGTTTTTCATTTTGCTTTCTGCCTTTTCATCCCCCATATAATATCTCTGTAATATTTATTTTGGAGCAAACTTGTTGTTCAGTCAGGAAACCAAGAAATGAGGCACTCAGTTCCCATTTCACATAAACTTTTCACTCCATGTGTATACAGATTCACAATTTCATTTTCTGCCTTCTGTGCATTACTTGATGTATTAACATGCTCTCCTAGTCTTCTCCTACTCTTTCACTTTTCTGTAGCTGCTAGAGAGACTTTTGTTGAAGCGGTTTTTTTGTACTGAGGCAAAACCCTGTCAACAGAGTGCAAAAGCATGTTTAATGGCCTCTAGCTGGCTGCAGATGCCCACGTTTCTGAATAGTACTCAGCATCAGAAAACTGAACGTACTACTAATTAAAGCTTTCTTTTCAAATGATGCCAAAATAGAATATTTTCTAAGAAGGCCGCACTTTTCCTCCAACACAAAGTAAGATGAAATACATTTACTCTGTGATTTCATTTGCATTCTCTGAAGTGACTCTGTGAAATGTCCTTTGGGTCATAAAGAAAGTACTTGTTGCTGAAAACCTAAAACAAAGTATTACTTGTCAGTCTCTATGTGGTATATCTGCAAATGTGAGTCTTGCATGAGAAAAATTACTGGTGTTGTAAAATACAAAATACAAGGTCATGCACTTACTGGTTAGAATATTCTAAAAGGGAATTTTTATCCAACCACATTAAATTGTACACACCAAACATGTATTTTAAGGTTATTTTACAATGATATGTTGAAATTTATATTTGACATAGGAAAGAGGTATAGAAGAACTGAATAGAACTAAAGTGAGACTGAATTTGGTTTTTTTCAATTAAAATTAAAAAAATAAAATTTTACAATGTAGAAATGAGGTTTACAGTATTTAATTTTGTACCCCTGCGTCATTGCAATGCTTCATAAAGACTCTTTCTAGATTTTTATTTTCATTTTATGCATATGTATTTGTATATCAATGAGAAAAGGAAAAGAGAGTTTAAATAAAGATTAGGGTTACACAGGTGACATCTAAGTTAGGTGGAAAATGTACTTGTCCCAGTTCATTAAACTGAAGAACAAGCTGGTAAGTGCTCTTCCCTCCAACTTCTAGGCCACATGCTGTGCTTTCTTTTCCACAAACATAATGCTGAAAGGGGAAAAATGCAGCAGAGTTTGTGGATCCTCGTCACTGGAGATACTCAAGAACCATCTGTACTCAATCCTGGGCAAAGTGCTCTGGGGTGACCTTTCCTGAGCGAAGAGCCTGGACCAGATGACACACTGCGGTGCTTTCCAATCTTACCCATTCTGCGACTCTGATTTTGTAAATAGGAAATATGATCTGACCCTACACAGATGTTACTACAGCATAAGTTTGGCCCTACCAGCTGGGGAGATCACACAACATACATGCAGCATTTAGGGCTTTGGAAACCATTCGGGGCAAGAACATACTGCTTTTATACACACACACAACATACTGTTGTGTTCCCCTTGGAAAACCCCCTTCAACTCTCATGCAGTTCAGAAAAAGGGTAAACAACTGTATGCAAAACCCAAAAGATGTTCTGGCTGGGATTCTGGCAAAATTTTCTCCAGCCTAAATTTCTATCTGCCTACCCTTGCCTGCCTGCATGAGGAGAATACATAATGCATCAGCAGGATCTGCATCTCCTCTTTTACTGTGTGAAGATTCTGAGGAACATATGGATACCTGGTACCCTTTGTTCTCATTAAATTACCGTGTACGTATTAGCCCTTCCAGGGCACTAGGGGAATACTTTCTGCCCAACATTCTGTCATATGTCTTATTTTAAACTATTAAGTCCAGTTGTTCTTGTTTGAGAACTTTTATAAGCTGTAGGAAAATATTGCTGCTAAACTATAAAATCCTTAAAAAGTACAAGTTTTTGTTGGAGGATTGAAATTAATGATGCTTGATTTGGAAAGAGTTGTGCAACTGCATCTACAGTGACATAATAGACTCTAAACTTCTTCCATACTATGGTTGTTCATAATGAAACGCTCCCATTTATTGTAGACTTTTTAATTTTTAAAAAGCTCATAAACATCCTTTGCTTTACTTGAAAAAATATCCATAGAGAAAATAGTGAAACACTGGAACATATTGTTCAGAAAAGATGCAGAGTATCAGTTCACAGAGGTGCTGCGCTCTGGACTGGACACGTTCCTGAGCAAGCCTAGCTGGCCCATTTTGAGAAAGATGTTTGACCAAGTGGTCTCTAAGGGTCATTTCCAACATAAATTACTCCATGTTTCTACATAAACAAAGGAGTCTCATTTATGCATTCCCATCCCTTTTTGTGGCACTACTATGCTGCACCTGTATGTCACTGAATTGTGTTGAAGTTGACAAAAGGAACTCAAAGGTTATGAGAAAACAACATACATCATAACCACATAATTCTTATTTCCTTGAAAGGTAGCCTGGACATGAAAGCAAAGAAAAGCAGTTTTGTCTGAATGACAAGTCCAGAAATTTGTGAGGTACAAAATGTGATGCACATATACAGTTTTAAAAAAATGTATTCATTAATATCAGGCTTTGAATAAAATTTGTTTTCTATACAGTTTTTAATTAATAGATTAATGAATCTAGCATCTGTATCAATATGTTAGCCAATATTAATTCTTATCATGGCAAAAGATAAAACTCTCAGGCAAATTCTAACCCCTGCAATACTCATATAAATTACTAAGTTAAAATCAAACTAAACAAGAGTACAATTTATTCCACTGATTTGGGGGAGTTATGAGTGTTACCATACTTGGTTATTTCTGTGTAGATTTATAAGAAAATTATATCTTAAGAAATAAAACTATATCTATGCAGTGAAGAGACCTGTGCCTAAGAAGACAGAAAATAAGCTATAGCAGGGTTTTTTTCATGTAGTCAGATAATTATTTGTATTATTTTATAGACACTGCAACTGTATTCTGTTACTTTCTAGTTTTTATCATTTCCTTCATGAGATACAGGGTATTCAATATTAGAGAAGAATCTGGAGCACACAAAGGCTCATTCATTTGGTGAATGTCACTGATGTCAGGAACCACAGGGCTGAAGGCTGAGTTAAAACTTGTGGCATAAAACATGTTAAGCCTGCACAGGACAAAAAGATTGCAGGTGGAACATTTTAAGTGTTACTTGTTTATAAATCTAAAACCCCACAAAATTGCATGAGGGTTTAGGTTTTCAAAATCAGTGAGATTGGTGATAATACAGAAAGTGAGAACACATGTATTTAATCTAACTTTGGAAATTAAATTAGTTGTAAGACAATCTTTCTTTTGGAAAGATCTCAACTCTTTCTAGAATAGAAACAGCAGGACAAACCAGTCTCTGCTAGCACAGTGAATGCTGTGTTGGTGTCATCTGGTGGATAGTTGTTATGGTTTAGGGCTATTTTGCTGCTCTGGCAGCGAGGAGGTTAACAGCTCAGCTCTCAGCTAGCTTGCTGCCATGGCATTCAAGGTTATAGAGACATCTCTGTGAATAACATATTTGGGAGAGAAGAAAAAAAACAACTCAGTAACAAGATGTAGGGGCCAGTTCAGAACCTGTGTCGGGAGGCTGAGAGATTGAAGGCCCATCCAGGCCCATGAGAGAAGGGGTAGAGATGTTCTTCCAGGCATCCCGCTGCTGCTCATGGAATGGACTGACCATGGTGTAAACTATGGGCTAGAGAGAAGGAACCAGTAGTGCAGAATCCATTTAAGCCACAACTGAAGATGGAGAGATAAAGCTGGAAAAAATCTGCTGATGTTTTTCGGAGCCCAGAAACAGAAGCCTGCAGCTAGCTGAGAGCTCGGCAGAGATCCTTTGGACAGACTTTTTGTGCATTGTGGTAGGATCTGAACTTTGTACTTTGGGATGGGCTCATGTATGAAGCAGAAAAAGCCAGTGCTTAAAAGCTGTCGTCCTCGGGTTGAGATCTTGCTTGGGAGGGGTCATGAAAGACCTTTCCCTCTTGTGAGAGAGAGAGAGAACTTTGTGGAAGGGCAGAGAGATGGTTCCTACCCTGGATCTGGTCAGAAAATACCAACTTGCCTGGTTTACCCCTACCCTATGTTCCCCCTTTGTCTCCTGGTTAAAAAAGGAATATGACATCTGTTGTAAGAGAAGGAGGGGTGGGGGGGAAAAGGTTGCCTTTTAAATGATGCTTCCTTCGCAGTTCTGATCTTGTTAGTTAGTAAATAAATCCTTTATATTCTTTACTTGTAGTTGCCTTGCTTTTTTTGCCTGTGACCAGTTTTATTTTCTAGTTTTATTTTCCAGTGTTTTCTCCTCCAGGAGAGGTTGTGGTGAATCTCTGGCATCCAGCCAGGGTCAAACCACGACATTGGTTGACATAGTATCCACGCTAAACAAAGCCAGAACCAGACACAAATTCATAATTTGAGAAGAATTACAGCCCCTTCTTTGTCATTTCCTCTATCCTTGCAAAGGAAACACTAGAAATAAAGTGTTTCTAAATCAAGCCCTTAAGATCTCTTTCCATGCTATTTTGAAGATTCTAGAGTTGTGATTCTATTGAGACTTGCTGAAATGTCTCCATCTCCAGATGGATAAAGCAGAAATTATCGTTTCCTTATAGCTTTATACATACTTCGGAAAAAGCAAATACCTCAGTAACTTGCGCTGTCATATTCGCCGCCTCAGAGGTCTATGGAAATTTTTATTGCGATCCTTACTTAGTGATTCACAGAGCAATGTATAGTTCTGTGGGACAGTGTGGTCCTGCACTGCCATGGCGGCCAGCCCCATCAGCCCACCCACCCCTGCCAGGAGTGAGGAAGTCTTAAACTGTAACACACGGTATCGTGTGGGTCCTGTTCCGGATGCAGCAGCCAGCCTGGACTTGTGCATATGCATAGTCTCAGGCAAAGCATTCCTGTCTGTGGTAGCTGCTGCAGTTAAAGGGAAAAAGCTCCAACTTGACACTCCTTGCTGCTGTAAGAGGCCCCAGGATGTTGCAGTGTTGCAAAGTTGCCATATTTATGCAATAATTTGCCATATTAATGTCCAACCCAAATTCACAGATTTAATGTTCCACAGAACCTTCACAAGACCCAAATCCTGCAAATCTGGAGGTATGACTGCATTTTGGAAAAAGGTATTTACACAAGTTTTCTTCAACAAATGTAAACTGGCCTATATCCCTTAATTTCTGAATTTATGCCCATTAAAATTGTCACATGGGTTTAATGCTATCAAATATTCCCATTGGAGATAGCAGGAGTACTGTCTAATTTAGTGCCATTAAAGGTATCTGGTCTAAGAATTCAAAGTATCATTATAATATATAGTTATGATGAAAATAAACTGTCTTCTGGGCCTGCAGCATGATTTACTTTCATTTGTAGAAACTCAGCTTTGGGGAAGATGATATGCTTGATGCTGTTGATTGCTTGACCTTGAGTTGTTAATAGAACCCAGAAAGATAATTGTCTCCCTGTCAGCAATTGCAAGGTGGATGGTAAGGATGCAGAGACGCTGTCATTTGGCTAGTTAACCACCCTTGCTCCACTTGTGGCACAGAGTTTCTGCACTGATGGCCAGGATCCAAATCCTTCTCATACTTCTAGCTCATATGAAGCATATTACAAAAGGCAGTATTTATACAGTGTCTTTCAGTGTTGCTCAAGGTAACTTAGAATGCCATAAAGAGACTATTGTTCTCATTTTAACAGTGTTTCTGTGCCTGTACTAGACAACAGCCCTCCCTGTACTTAGGAAATCTGCATGATTTCCATGCTCAGAAGCCAGTCTCATATACATAATATATAATAATCTGTTTCCACTAAAACAAGCAATATTTGTCAAGCATTTATGGTGGTAGGTAGCTGTTGATGTTGCAGTTTGACTCCACTCTGTGTTTGGAAAAATCAAGTCACAGCATGCAGTAGGATGTATTAAACTCTTAAATATTTATACATTTCTGGTCGTAACTCGATGAGGTCTGCCTGGATGGCTCCTCCTGAATTCTCTCAGTCCAGCAATTATCTTTCTGTTACCTCTGCAGATGCTCCTTACGTAAACAAGCTTTATGCAGTTTAGCAACAAGTACAGTGTTAAAATGCATGAAAATCAATACAATTAGTAAAAAGCAATCCAATATAATTAGTAAAATCAATGTAGTATGATTAATGGTAAATTAAACAAGGATTCATTCTAATTTATGCTACTAATACACTTGAATACCTTTTAATATGTTACTAATTTCATAAAATGCTTTCCCAGTTTGTTTGATTACATTCTGTGAGGGCCAAAACTCCTTTTCACTCTTTACAGTGTCTCTCTCCAAGAGGTTCGAGCTGGGCTCCCAGGGCTGTGGCAGGGGTGCCAAGGGTGAAGCCATGCTGCTTCCCAGGTCCTGCGCCAAGCTGAGACTGTCCNCTCTCGTTCTGGTGTCATCAGCCTGAAAGAAGAGGTCCACACCCATCTGGCGGCAACCTCCCCGCAGGTAGTTGTAGACAGCAATGAGATCACCTCTGAGCCTCCTCTTCTCCAGACTGAACAACCCCAGTTCCTGTAGTCGCTTCCCATAGGACTTGTTCTCCAGTCCCTTCACCATCCTCATTGCCCTTCTCTGGACCCTCTCAAGCAGCTCAACATCCTTCTTAAACTGGGGAGCCCAGAACTGGACACAGTACTCAAGATGTGGTCTGACCAGTGCCGTGTACAGGGGAAGGACAACCTCCCTGGACCGATTGACCACACTGTTCCTGATGCAGGCCAGGATGCCATTGGCCCTCTTAGCCACCTGGGCACACTGCAGGCTCATATTGAGTTTCCTGTCGATCAGTACACCCAAGTCATTAAAACGTTAACATGGAGGGTTTCTGGAGGGTAGATCACCCTGGTTTTTCAGAAGGTTCCATGCTTGGCACATGTCACCCTAGCCTTAGTGTCTAGTCTGATGGGAGTTTTGAGAGGTCATAGGACCCAAACCAAGCAAAATTTGGGGATGACATACAACCCCTTTGACTCAGTAGGAGTTACAAAGGGTGTAAATGAAGCTGGAGTGTGGCCCAAGTTTAGACAAGGTTGTCTGAAAGTGCCCAGGCAGCTGAGGTGATGGAAGGGAATTGGGTGGTCAACACCTGTGCCTCTGCTTGGTGCAGCCCACTATAACAGATGTGTCATCATGTGTCTGTGCAGGTCTGTCATGGTTTGACCCTGGCTGGATGCCAGAGATTCACCCACAACCTCTCCTGTAGGAAAAAAAACTGGAAAAAGTCTTATCACAGGCAAAACAAGGGAAGCTACAAGTGAGAAATATAAAGGATTTATTTATTACCTAACAAGATCAGAGCTTAATGTGCGAAGCATCATTTTAAAGGCAACCTTTTCCCCCCAGCCCTCCTTCTCTTACAACAGATCTCATATTCCCTTTTTTCTTCCAGGAGAAATAAGGAGGAACAGGGATAGATAAAACCAAGCTTGTTGGCATTTCTGACCAGATTTAGGGTAGGAACCATCTCTCTGCACTTCCTTAAAGTCCTCTACCTCTCTCTCTCTCTCTCTGAAAAGTCTTTCCTGACCTTTTCCCAAGCGAGATCTCGACCCACGGACGACAGCTCTTCCATTCTCTGTTGCCTGAGAGTCACAGCACAGGATGCAGTTTTTTAAGCACTGGCTTTGCTGCGTCATTATGAGCCCATCCCAAAGTACATGGTTCAGATCCTACCACAGTGCAATTCTGTCACAAAACGTCTGTCCAAAGGATCTCTGCTGAGCCCTCAGCCCCGGGTCCATGTTTCTGGGCTCCCAAAATATCTGCAGCTATTGCAGTATTTTTCTCCATCTTCAGTCATGGCCTCAGGTGGATTCTGCACCTTTGGTTCCTCTCTCTCTATTCCATAGGTTTGCACAATGGTCCATTCCACGAGCAGCAGTGAGACGCCTGAAGGAACATTCCTACCCTTCTCTGGCCGGCCTAGTCGTGCCTTCATAGCTTTCAGCTTCTGCACACAGGCCCTCTCTACATCTTGTTATTAACTTTTTTTTTCTTTTAACAAATATGCTTATTCAGAGAGGCATCTCTATCAGTATGACCTTGATTTAAATGGCAGTGACGGAAGCCCAGGCAAGAGCTGAGCTGTTAACCCCCTCACTGCCANGCTGAGCTGTTAACCCCCTTACTGCCAGAGGGAAAAAAACCTAAACAAGGACAAAACCCCAGGATCATTAACATGCTGTGTTTGGTTTCAAAAGTAAAAACATTGATCTCCTGGAGTCTCCCATGGCCCCAGGTTTGCACTCCATCCACATCAGGCCTGTGAAATGGAGGTAGAAGGAAAAAGGTGATTCCTGGCACTCCAGAGTGAGCACTGCAGTCCAGCAGGGATGCAACTCCAGCAAGGAAAACCTCTGGCTCTCCCAGATGTGATAGGAGGAGCTGAGCCCTTCCCAGCTCCCTATTCCCTCACCATCTCTTACACCTCCAACACCTCTCCAGAGGCATTTCCAGGCATTTCCAAGAACAAGTCACCTTTTTGGGGGTTCAAATCAATACGTTTAATTTTGGATTGGGGTGCAGGAAAAGCAGCCGTCCCAGAAGAGTTTGGGTCGGGAGGGACTTTAAAGATCACCTTGTTCCAGGCCCCTGCAGTGGAGGGGCGGCATCGACCTCTGCTCTGGGTGACCAGTGACAGGAGCTGAGAGAATGGCTGGAGCCAGGCGAGGGTTGGGTTGGATCTCGGGGAAAAAGGGTCATGAGGCCCTGGAATGGTCCCTTCCCAAGGCTGCCCTGAGCCTCTAAATAGCTGCAACTGGTTACTAAAAAGCTAGTTACCTGTGATGGATGAAAACTCAGAGGGGATATGTGGGAGGCAAGAGGCTAATGAGCGACTCTCATACCCAAAGCTTAAGTATTCCTATTTCCTTAGACAAAACTGTGGTGTTGTGTAGAAATTCCCTTGAATAATTGTAGAGGTTCCACCCATAAGAATGGGTGTCTCTAGCAACTCTGTCTTCTGTCTCTAGCCAGGGTGGGACTTTTGTAGTTCTGTGAAAATCCCTGTTGCTGTATCTAAGCTGACTGCCTGCAGCTGCTTTGGGTGGTTAGAAAAAAATCCACCCTACTTTATACTGTATAGAATAGGCTACACCAAGTCTTATCTTCTGTAAAGAGTAAATAGTAAAATTCCTATTTCTTCACAGCAAGTTTAAAATCTACAGAAAAAAAAAATTACTACTCTGGGGTTTTTATAATGCCTGGTTAATGACTAAGGCACTCTATGATAACAAAACCCAGCAAGGTAATCCTGTTTTCTTCTTTACTTAAGGAATCACTCATATACGTATACGTATTACGATTCATCAAAATATATGATGGGTAATAAAGGAAATGTGCTATCTGCCAGATTCAGAGTAAATTCAGTAGCAAATAAACATAAAAAAACATGAAATCTGCAAAGGAAAATTCTCCAATTATCTCCCTCCATGCCTGAAAACCTTGTCCTTTATCTACCTCTCCTTCCTGGACCAAAAATACCACGCAAAACAAACAAAAAAACCACTGTCACAGAGCAATAGAAACAACTATTAGTTAAAGAAGTTGGAAATGGAAGTCCAAAGTAGGTCTACTTTAACCAACTGACTCAACTCCTAAGGTCAGGAAAAGCTTCAGTCACAGTTTTCTTTTTTTGCTAAGGAAATTATTACACAGTAATGTCTTGGGACCGTGTGTTTGCTCGTGCTGCCAAGACAAGTATTTCTCTGTGTGCTGTGAGAAGCGTTCCTTCTCTGTCATATGACTACGGGATGGACATAATGCTTTGCAGCTAACAGCACTGACTCACCCTGTGGTTTACGCCAACACTTAATGTCATTCATGCTTAATAAAACTGTAGGGTTCTGCTTTTCCACCCACTTTTTGCTATTTTTCTTGAAATTTACCACAGTAGAAGGAAAGTTGTGGCAGCTTGATAGAAAATGCTTATTTTATGTTCTCCATTCAAATTTATTTTTGTTGCATTGACAGTATTCCTGAGAAAAAGTTCCCTGAAGAAGCACATATAGATGGCCAGCATATGCAGCATGACTGCAGCATTGTTTTCAGAGAAATAGTTGTATCTGGCAATCTGATTGTCTAATCTTTTTGTTTGATGCAAAGTTCTTTTGGAATTCACAAATTCATGCAAGTCAAAATCCCCTGCCCCAAATCCTCCAGCTCAGGTCAGCAAACTGACCCACTTCTGATCTCATCAGCTTAGATCCACCTTCACAGTAACTGCCATGCTCCCTTTGAATGACTAATGTGAAGAGAATCTGTTAAATATTGCAGGTAAAAACCTTATTAAAAAAATATTAAATCAAACTTGTTTTCCTGTAGTGCTGTAAGCCCAAACACAACAGCAGCAATGTGGTAGCTAATGAGAAATTCCAAGCTGACGTACCTCAGTCTCTAGCTCCAAGATGTACTGGAAGAAGGCAAATGCCAGCTCGTAATGCTGCCTTTTTAATGCCATGTTATGCCTTGCCCTACATACGTGTCCAGAAGGATTTCACTCAGTTTGAGCAACGAGCAGCTGTAATTTCTGCTTTCTCCCTTCTAAACCAATGAGGAAATCAAATGGGTCTGAGGATTGCATGGCTCACAGAACAGTGAGGATGGGTGGGCTTTAGCAGCTTTCCTCATGCTGTGTTGCCAACATACGTAAACAGCCACAAGAAATCCAATGACAAAAGCCTGAAATTTGTAGTAGAGTGTGCAATTCTCATGACCTGCGCTACTCATGTGAGAATATAATTTCTAGTGACATTAGAGGTGTTCTCCTATTGGTCTTTGTTGCAATAAAGAAGGGTGGAGTAAAAAAAAAAGGGATTTTGCTTCCATGTTCAGTTCCTGAAGTATCCTACCTCAGCAAGGATATTGGAAATACATGAAATTTGGTCCACTCTGCTTTCTTCCAAATAGAACAAAATTATCATTTAGAAATACCTGAAGCAGTTCCAGGAATAAATCCTCTCTCTTATTGATTTAGCAATACCAGGACAGGATAAAATTCTCAATTCCATATAGAGGGAATTGTCCCAGTTTTCATTGTAGCAATAGAACAACTGAAATGGCAGTTTTAGTATAATGTTTTTCTACTAAAACCACTATAATTATACTTCAACTCTTTCCGTGTTTTCATCCTTCCCCTCTTTCCAGAAAAAAAAAAAAAAAAGAAAAAAAGTCATATCTTTCGCTAATTCTGTTGTTCCAGTAAAATTAGTAAACTGGCTTCTGTCTATAGTATTAGTTTGATTAACATCTACCATACTCAATTACATGACCTTCTCCTTGCTCAGGGAACCCTTTTAGGGATAGTATTGAGTGATAGTGAGTGGGTTTTACCTCAACAATAGTATTTTTCTTTCTTTTCTTTTTTTGTTGTTGTTGTTGTTTTTCCAAGGAAAAAAAAACCTGACAGACTTTAAACAACAGAGGACTTTTCATTGCTGACTTTTAAGATATACAAAGGATTCTGCTAGTACATATTATTATTACAGAATATTCCCACAAGGAATGGGACAATGTACCTTTAAAGCCTTCTATGTTTAATATATTTGTTTGGGGATCTCCAGTGAATCTGTCAGAAGAAAAAGAAGAGACAGCATGTGTGTAATATATAGTTTGATCACTCAAACACAGTGAAAAACTGTATCTGCTCTCTGTGGATAGAAGCGCATTTTCAGCTGAAACAAACCTGTCTTCTGCTTTTTGTTTGATGCAGAGAAAAGGAGTGATGTTCTGATTAGGACAGGGTACCTGAAATCAGGAAAGATACTCTTCATATATCTGACAGGCACTTCTCTGCCTCAATAAGTCACTAAACCTTTATGTACTTGATGTTTTTTACTTATAAAAAATTCTTATTTATTTCAGAAGAATATATTGAGACTAAATAAACTAGGTTTTGAAAAAGTGTATTTAGATCCCCAATAAAAATACTATAAATATAGGACACATTGTCTGTTTAGAAAAATAACTCAAAAATAAAATGAAAGGAGAAAAAGTTTTGAATGGAGCTTTTAAATGTTTTTCTACCAAAGCAAAGTGTTGCAGTAGGAAGGAATGACATGTGCTGTTTTCTTTCCTCTCCCACCCTTGTAGTAGTTGGTATTGCTGGCAGGTGCCTTGAGGTTTCGGAAGAGAAATTATTCAGAACTCCTAATATTGCACCAGGATCATACTTAGCACTTGCTGTCCAGCTGTTTTCAGTTTAAAGTCATTACCTCTTGTCCTATCACTACAGGCACCCATCAAAAGTCCCTCTCCTGCCTTCTTGCAGGTCCCCTTTAGGTACTGGAAGGCTGCTATATGATCTCCCCAGAGTCTTCTCTTCTCCAGGCTAAACAACCCCAGGTGTCTCAGTCTGTCTGCACAGGAGAGGTGCTCCAGCTCTCTGATCATTTTCGTGGCCTTGTCAGGACTCACTACAACAGGTCAAAGTCTTTCTTATTTGCGGGGGGGCCCAGAGCTGAGCACAGTATTCCAGCTGGAGTCTCAACAGAGCAGAGAGAGTGGCAGAATCTCCTTCTCCTTGACTCGATGGCCATACAACTTTTGACGCGGCTCAGGATACTGTTGGCTTTATGGGCTTCTACATCATGTTGTGGTTCTTGTCAACCAGCACTCTCAAGTCTTTGTCCTCAGGGCTGTTCTCAACCCATTTTCCATTCTCTCTTTCCATTTAATATAGATCTAGCTGATTCCCATTTGCTACCATAGGATTAGCAGAATATAGAGTTGCAATAAGAGCAACTTCAGTGTATTTGCAAATATTCCAAGCCACTTTAGGCTACCAAATGCCTCTTACATATTTATATGCTGTCTAAAATGTTAGAAATCACTATTTACATTATTCAGTGTATCTATATACCTAAAACTATATTGGTTTTATAGTGTTGTTCCACTGCAGAGAGGAAAAGAGCAGTTCATAATTCCTTCTAGGATCTTTCAGCAATGAAGTTATGGTAACATATTCTGAATTACAGAGGCCAAAGTACCTCATCCTGTAATTTACACACCAAGCAGCTAATGCCTGTGAGTCAGCATGAGTTTTCAAGGAAAACCCCAGTTCCAACTTTATTTCTGCTCATAAAAACAATTTTATTAATCAATTAACCTCAGCAACCATCACTTGTGCTGTGCTTCTAGTGAGCATTTGTTTAATGTCTACTTGCATGCACTGGAATGCATGCCCTTCGGTTTGCTGTTTACTTGGGCTTTTTTTCCCTAAATTAGAACTACCCTGAATCAAAAAATGCTTTACACCACTGGAGCTCTTAAGTTGCATGCAAGTCACCTCACAACCTTCTTAATGGCATTTGCAACAAAGCGTGAAGAGTTGCAGGTTCCTTTCTTTGTGCTGACTTAAGGTAAAGTGGACAGAGCTGCCCTTAGCTGAAAAAATGGGGACCTGCTGCCAGGAAAGACCCTAAAACTGCCACTCCCCAAACTCTTGGGGCTCCCCTGTGGCCCAGAAACGTGAATTTCGCACCAAGAACAAGACAGGAGGATCTGAAGCATGCATATGTCTCACCACAGTATGGCATCCATACCTTGTCAAGAGGAATACATGGGCCCAGAAGCTCAGAAACTCTGCAGCAGTTTAGACATACTCTTGGCTACTCAAACACATTTTTTTCAGAAGAGATGTTACCCTATGTTGCACTGGTTTCACTCAACTAGTGCTCAGGGGATCACAAGCAGCCATATTTTTTTCCTTCCAGAAATCTTACAGCGGGAGTAATTTTTTTCCTTTGACCAAATATGAAGAGCAGTGTGGAAATATCTCTTAATCCACTCTTAATATTGCTAAATACCTTCTCACCTACTAAATGAATGTTCCACTTTTATATAACTAGAATGGTTGTAATAGCATAACCCAATGTTTATTTGAGGGCAAGATTTAGGAAAGCATGCTTCTATTTCCTCTTGATAAGGAGAAGTGCCGTAGGAGCCAAAAGTTTCCAGGGATAAAACATCTTATCTCATTTACCTAGTGCCTAATGCATTTGTACTTTTGAAACCTAGGACACAAAGCACACTGTATTTCAGCAGATTGTGTAGCTTGGTTAACATATGTGTTTCCTAGATTTAATGCAGTTCAAGTGTATTTTTCAAAGGAAAAATGCCTTATAAAAATGATCTGTCTCTATTTCTAGGTGAGTTGTGTGAAATTCTTTAAGGCAAATTCCCTTCTATATAATTTTGACAATGCAAAAGAGTATGCCTCTACTATTTACAGAAGTTTGGTCTGTGATTAGAGAACAAAAAGTATAGTATAATATAGTATAGTATAATTAGAGAGATATCGAGCCGCACTATGCAGTAGATAAAGAGTTCTAACAGCAATGTAGATGAGGTTTGGTTTGTTTGTTGTCTTCCTTAGTCTGGAAAAGACAATTAAAATAAAAAAATAAGAATTGTGGGAACTTAAGGGTGTTATGTAAAAATAATTTACCTCATTGCATGTTTAGAGTTGAATATGACCACTGATGAATCATCCATGTGTTGGTAAATTTGATTTAATCTTTTTAAAGCTATCCTTGATAAGAAGACATCTGCTTCTCTTCACTGCCCTGACATTTTGTCTTGAATATATCCATTCATGGTAGATGTTTACAGTTTTATATCACTGTAATAGTCACTGGGAACTCAAAGGAATGTCCTTGCTTGCCCAAAAGGCAGCATTTAGTATAAAGCTATGAGATGGACCAAAATTAGCCATTCATTTTTAGCCCTTTGACTTCACTGGGCTGAGTTTGAAGCAAGGACTGATCTTTCTTAACTCCTTCCTATTTATGGCTATATCAAAGCCAGAATTTTTTAAAGCCATGTAGAAACCAAAGCAGAGGACTTTGTATAAATTTTGAACAAAGATGCAGATGTAGCGGGGAAAAGTGAGTCTAAGTGTGGTGAAAGAGCAACAAAGGTATCTCTTCCCTGGTCAGAAGTGACAGCTCCTGAAAAAGCATGTCTCCAGGAGATAAGCAGTTTTAAGATTATCGTAGAATTAGTAGCAAAACAGGTTGTCAAAAAAACCCAGAATAACTAGAATTTACAGAAGTCTGCATTTACCTCAAATAATTAAAATTCATGAGGTAAATCTTAAAAAAAAATGATTGGGAGAAGATGCTTTGTAGGATAAGAAGATAACCATCATATCATCACATGAAACATTCTGGATTTTGAGTTACTGGCCTTTTTACTGGATTGAGGTAGAAAAAGGGCTCTTCCTGTTGCCCTGATTTTGTTATCATCTTACTTATAGAATAATTTGATGGATAACTCAGTAACTTGCATGGCCTGCCCTTGAATGGTGCGATTTGGTATATAATGAAGTTAAAAGATGAATTTTCTTCTGTTTAAAAATTAATATCTGATAAGTGGTGTTTTTCCACCTTATACCTTGTTGTACATGATACGTAATGAGTAGCCACAATTCCCTACTACTGGCTCTCAGATGCTAGAACCATGATATAGGAAATCACAACCAACAATAAAAAAATTGATTGCCTTGGGCTACCATTGATACAGTTCTAAGCAGCAGCAACATTGATTACTTATACTTTTTGCTTTTATGACATCTAAATCTCTGTCTGAAACTCACTGAAAGGATTTTAAGAATGGGTGTATAAAATAAAAAAATCTCATTCTAACAAAAAAATATAATTAAATATTTTCTGGGGGACTCAGAGCTCAAGCTGAGAGGGACACTATTTCCTTTCCTTTGAAAAAAGTATCTGGAGTCTAATTTTGCTTCAACTGAAGTCACAGACTTCATACAGAACAGGGAGAGAGAAATTTTCCTTGTCTAACAGTTGTGGTTTCAGTTCTTTATGCTTATGTTTTCTTAAAGTCTTGCATGCTTGTAGATAGACATACATTTTCCGATAAACACAACTCATTTTCATACATTCCTTCATCTTTTGTTTTCCCACATGTGCTAATAGAAATAGCAGGGCTGCTGAGATATCATATGCAGGAAAAAACCAATAAAACTCTGACTTGGGATGTTCTTAACTAGTTGCCTCGCCTAGATAAATTTATTCGCTATGATTATAAAAGACCAAACCAATTATATTGGCAAACAAAGTGTGGACACTCAACCACTCACAAATATTGATGTTGTTGTCACAAGTATTATTGCACCTTTCTCTTTGCCTCCATTTCTATATCCATGACAATTCATATACGTACAACAAACATTGACAAACAAACATGGTGTCTCTAATGATTTTTTTGTGCTATGTTAAGATATCACGGTTCATATTCTTGGTCTGGTAGACTGTGTTGAATACCTTCAAGATTTATCTTTCCAACATGTCTAAATAAACTTATTATTAGATCATCTCCAAATCTTTAATCAATGTAACCTCACAGAACCTCTGTGAAATAGAAAACCTTTATAATTATCACTTTACTTACTTGGTAAGTAAGCATCACAAGGAAGAAGACCAAGATTATTAAGGCTATTAAAAGGTACCTGTATTCAGGAGCACATCAAATGTCAATGGTTTAGATGCCCAGGTCACAGACCCCAAGAATTTCAGTATCCTTCTAAGTCAAAGCGGAGGATGGGCCTTCAGCAAACCCATGAATGATTCATAGTTGCCAAACTATGGAAACTCAAATCCATCCTTCACTGTTTGTTTTTGACAAAAAAAATATACTCCAGAAGAGTCTGTTCACAGGAAAATTTTCCAAAGAGGAAATTGTTTCCATTAAGTATGTATTTGGGAAATGTGGATCTAGTGAATCTTGGATTTTTTTCATTTTTGAAACAAATTCTCTTTAAAAATTCCCAATGAGTTCCTGCTCTGCAGCATGGCACCAGGACTGAAGGACAATGGGAGCTGGTATCTTCTCAGAAACTGGAATTGTTCTGAAGTAGACATTTCTTTATATCTATCTTTATTAATAAACCTGAGAAGATCATACTATGGAACTTCATTCTGATGTCCTGTTTATTCAGTAGCAACCTTAGATAAAATGATTGTTAAAAAGGGTGCAGAACAGAGAAATAAATCAGCATTTGTGTCAGTTTGTTTTATTTCAATAATGGTCACCATGGAAACAAAATCACTGACCTACTTCTTTTCATACATATAAGTAAACACCAGGGTTTCCATTTTCATACACGTCATCTTTGGTACCAACAATTTACCTTACAGAATGCCTATAATGTACTGTCTTATGGGAACTTACTTGCTTTCCCTACAGGGCTTTTTCAGTTTTTTGCCGATTTCCTTCAACAGGGAGACAACAAAAGCTCAGTATTGTCATTATAATGCCAGACCACTTCTAGTTTCACTAACCCTACACTTCCACATAGGTATAGTGACTGTAAACCAGCAACCTAATAGCTGTATGAATAGATGTGCTTCAACAGTCACATCTGACTCATCAGATTAATTTCCAATTACTTCATTCTTCATCATTTGAAAATACTGGTCAGTGCTACTACACAAGAACAACATCTTCCTAGTGACAAGCTAGATGCCATTGTGTGGACACCTTCACACAGTTGAGGGGGCCTCTTCTCTTACCTCCCCAAAACGGCACCCTCTAAACAGTTTATTACTGCTGACCTGGCTTGTGTTATACTGTTCAGAACCTGTGGATTCATTCTTTGCTTGTTGTATTTGCATAATTCACATTGATTTATTTGCATTTAGAGAAGCTGTAGGTGTCAAGAACCCACACAAGAACCCACAACTCAACCAGCTGACAACCAAAGTGAGTGTGTACATATAAGCACATGGGCATACTCTCATATAAGGAAGAGGATAATGAAGTTTGCAAGGAATACTCCAAAAACATCAGGTTGGAGTACCACTTCTCCTTCTGTTTGAGCACACAATAACACCCTGTCACTAATCTTCTTAAATTTACTATGTATGTTGTGAGAGTGCAATGTACTGTGGCCTCAAGGATAATCACCCATATGTGTGGGAAGAGAGACAAATCATATGGAAATGCTGAAAAGTAAAATAATATTGTACTTGCTCTATTATTGCCTACGAAACTACGCCCCATGCTTGTATCATCTCAGTAACAGTTAAATAATCTAGGATGTTAGCTGCACATTCTAGGCTAAATGCACTGCTAGAGTAACTCTAGTGATGTAATGCACATACTTTCTTCTTCTTTAAGCCATGTAAATCCATATAACACCATTGAATTTGATGGCATTGCTCCAAGACTAAATAGATATAACTACGAACAGAATTATCTGACTGAACCAAGCTGTTCGGAAAGAAATCAAAGACATGCCAAAGACCAAGTGTTTTTCATTTTATTGCTCTGTGACAAGTCTGACTGCTCTGTCTTTCACAGGCATTTTAGGTTTAAGTTAAAGGCATATGAAAATAGTTGTTTTAAGTCAAGTTTTTTCTACATCATTTTCACAGCAGTCAATTCAGTACATATATGCATTTTACTGAACCTGGGAATAGAGTGTTGTCTAAGTCACTTTACAGGGAGATTTGTTGAATTTTTTTTTCCCCCGGCAAGATTATGTCTAAACTTTGCCTGCTCTTACTTCTTCAATCTCCTAGACAAATGTGGTTACAATTTCCTAACTCCCATTGCCCAAATTTACTTAAATTGCTTCATAAACAGAATTTAAACACATTTTAGCTAGTGCTTGTGATAGATTAAACTTTTCCTCTACTGCAATTCCCAAACTTCTGTTCCATCTGAGGGCATTGACCTTCCAAATAAATAAAACATGTTTTGTTTCCGTGCTCTGTATCTATCTCTATGGCCTGCAATCTTTCAGACTTTCCTTCCCTCCTCCTTCTCTTGGGTTCTGCTGTTTCCCACTATTGATGCCAACGCACAAGCTTCTTTATTGGGTAACGTTGGACAAGTTTAACTCCTGGTGCCCACTGAAGGAAGATTTCTTAAATGACGTCAGCCACTTTTTACAATGCTGGCCTGAGGAGCCTAAGCTCAGTAATGAATAGCCTGTGGGATTAAAGAGGAAAAGGAAAAAAATAAGAAAAAAACCCCCAACAACAACTGTTTCAGTCTTAATACACTCAGATTATTTTTGTTATCTCAAATGACTGGAATATAAAATCAGGTTGTCTTCTATTAATTTTCCACTTATTAATATTGACAGCAGCTCAGACCAGATTTATTTTTTAACTATAAATAATTTTTTAAAAGTTATTTGATACTTTCACCTTTTAATTGTTCAGGGACACAGTATGGGAGAATTGCTGTGGGGACGTAAGTGCTGGTGACTCATCAGTAACAAGCAGAGCTCAAATGTAGTGTGTTGACTGCATAGACTGAAAGCCCATTGAGAATACAGACTATAAAACTAGTGCTCTTCTACTTCATATCATCAGTTCTTTATATATTCAAGGGTTTTCTGCTTATTTTTTCCTTACTTCATTTATTTAAATGACAAAAATGAATATATACTACATTAGAATTCCATAGTCCACTAATAGTCCTACATGGATGGAGTCAGTAGTGATGGTTGTATAATAAGTTTTCTAGGGTAAAACCACCATAAAAAGTGCATTGTTTTTCCAGAAGACTACATAGGGAACATGGAGTATTCTACAGCCTGCCTTAGAGCAGAGATTAGTGAAATTTTAACTGTAGAAGGTAGTTTCAGAAAGAGTTCATATTTCGTTTTCAGAGGGAATTTCCAAATGGGATGTTACAGTAAATTAAGTTAAAACAGAATAAAATAGCCTTTCTTTAGTCACTATGCTAAATTCAATACAGGAACCATCCACATAAACACAGAATCTTAATTTTAAAGGTTAAGAATCCTAAATATCAGCATTATTGAGAGAAGTAATTTTAGAGGCAGTGAAAGAAATGTCCAGGTCAGAGTATGCATAGCAATAATATCTCTTTAGGAATATACTCTCCCTCTGGCTTTGGCCACACTCCAAAAACCTACTTCTGAGACATCCCAAACAATGGAGACGTTACAATGAGAACCCATGGAACAGTGTCCTGCATCGTGCTGGTGGTTTATAAAAGAGTGATTTGTCTCAGCTAACCATTCCACATATATAAAATTAATGGTCTCAATAGACAAATAAATGCTTACTGCGATAGCAAGCACATTACAGAAATCCACTTAGATGGTACTAACTTTCCACTAATTTTCTCTGCACTGTGCCTGAGGAAGCAGTCGGTCAGCAGGGTACTCCCTTGTGCAAGCCCAAATCTTTAAAGTGTTGATTCCTACAGCAGATTCCTCATACCATACTTAAGGTTCCTAAAAGGAAGTGGTGAGGTTTTCAAATTGCAAGAATTGCACAGTTACCATGGACATCGAGGATATCTGCAGCTTCTAGGCAAGCCACGTACCTCCTCTTTGGGCACCTAACTATGGTGTAGCTCTGGCTGTTCAAACTTAAAATCTTGGTGTAAGCCTGGAGCTAAAAGATTTTGCACTGCTTGAAGTTTTTTGACTTGATCAGTGATTTTTATATTAAAATTATCAAGACAATGCATTCTCAAATTTAGAGAGCTTCCTGTTCACACAAAGACTCCTTACCCTCTTGCTCCTTAAAAATTTAAGCCACGCTGGTGTCAGTACCTGCATGGGTGCCGAAGGGATTTCACTGAGCAGAGGTTTAAGTGGCAGAAGCCTTTGTTGGTGGTAGGACAGGGAGTTAAGTAGCAGCAACTCGACTGGGAGACACAGGCCACTAGATGATGAATTAGTGAACTTCTAGCTCTACTTCCCTGGGCGGAGACTTTCACAAATCCTGTGTAATAAACACATTTTATTTGTGTTTCGAGATTCAGAATTTATTTTATTAATCAATCAGCAGGACATAAATGAAAAAACATGGTCTAGTAAGGTAGATTGTAATCCTCCCTAAGGAAAAGCCTCTTTCCTTCTGGTAAGGGCTCTCCGGCATCCTGTCTGCAATGAACCTCCTCCTGCCTTGTCCCACCCTTTCTGTCACCCCTACCACACAGATGAGGACAGCCCAAAGGGTGGCTAGGTGGCTAGGTGCACTCTTTGACAGATCTCAGGAAGAGGGAGATGAAGCAAAATTTCTGTTAAGCTGGGAATTTGATGGTGAGGACTGGATAATCATAATTTAGGACACAACAATCCCATGCACCGATATCGGCTGGGGGATGAGTGGCTAGAGAGTGGTGAAGTAGAGAGGGATTTGGGAGTATGGATGGGGGAATTGAGTCTACCATTAACAAGTTTGCAGATGATACCAAGTTGGGGGCAAATGTTGAACTACCAGAGGGTCGAAGGGCCCTTCAGAGGGACCTTGACAGGCTAGAGAAATGGGCAGATTCCAATCATATGAGATTTAATCCGTCCAAATGCGGGGTTCATCACTTTGGACATAACAACCCCATGCATTGCTATCGGCTGGGGGATGAGTGGCTGGAGAGTGGAGAAATGGAGAGGGATTTGGGAGTAATGGTTGACAGAAAACTTAATATAAGCCAACAGTGTGCCCAGGTGGCTCAGAGGGCCAATGGCATCCTGGCCTGTATCAGGAACAGGGTGGCCAGTAGGACTGGGGAAGTTCTCCTTCCCCTGTACTCGGCACTGGTCAGACCACATCTTGAGTACTGTGTCCAGTTCTGGTCTCCCCAGTTTAGGAAAGGTGTTGAACTGCTTGAGAGAGCGGGTCCAGAGAGGGGTGACAGGGATGGTGAAAGGACTGCAGGACAAGCCCTGTGGGGAGCGGAGAGCGACTGTAGGAGCTGGAGTTGTTCAGCCAGGAGAAGAAGAGGTTCAGACGTGACCTCATTGCTGAAGGGAGGTTGCAGTGGAGTGGATGTAAATCTCCTCTCGAGTTACCAGTACAAGGCCTTAAGCTGCGCATGGGGAGGTTTAGACTGGATATTAGGAAGAGTTTTTTCCCAGAGAGAGTGATCCCTCAGTGGAATGGTCTGCCCAAGGAGGTGTTGGAGTCATCATCCCTGGAGGTGTTTAAGAAAAGACTGGATGAGGAACTCAGTGACATGGTCTAGATAATGGAAGGCTCCGATGAATGGAGCGTTGTGCCCACGGCTCTGGGGTTATGGGTTCGATCCTTGTGTGGGCATTCGCTTGGGAGTTGGACTGGATGACTATTGTGGGTCCCTTCCAACTCGGAATATCCTGTGATCCTCTGATTTCAGGGAGTTAAGAGATGTCTTCTGCTGAAGCTCATCCACTAGCCAGACACTGGCAGCAGCAATTTACATGTAGGTTTTGTCAGACTTTGTCTCCCACTGCAACCTGGTGCCTCTCAGGAAGATGTGAGGATGAACAATAACATTAGTTTATAAACTACATCATGCTAGATTTTGTTTGAAGACTGTTTACTCACTTTTTAATGTCATTCTACAAAATTTCTTGTATTGTCAGATGATATTTTGTTGGGGAAAAAAAGTCCCATTCTAGTTCTTGTTCAAAATCCCTCAGGTCTATGGAAGAAATTGAAAGTTATAAAAATTTAGAATTATTAAGTGATAAATTAAGATGATTAAATCTAGTGTTTGCCACATAAAAGCAAATTGTATGTGCATAGAGTGTGTCATCCCTAATTATTTAAAGTAGCTATTGTTCTACCTTTATAAAACCAAAATTATTTTTATAATTTTTTTTGCAGGTATATTTAATAGACATAATACAGAAAAACATTTCATGTATGAAACCATGCTACACACATTATTTCAAGGACCTGGCTACGTAAAAGAACTAACTTTGTTGTAAAGACCAGTTCAAAGACAAAAGATTAATCCATCTATACAACTATTAATTCAAAATGTTAAAAAGTATTTATTTGTATACACTGATTTTATTCCCTTGTGTCTTCTTGACAGGTGAAAGCTTAATGCTATGTCAAGAGCAAATAAAAAGCATAAGGGTAAGGAGGAGATGAGTCTGTTGTGTGACACATGCAAGTTGCAGTTTGTGACTTTATCTTCTCTTGTAAGCTAAAGAATTGTATGGTGTTTTCTGAAGGGAAGCTCTGATGATTTTCTTCCATCTCTTGCACTTGTCCTGTAGAATGAAACAGACACAACAGGGCAATGTTGTGTGCTGCACTTCAGCCTCATACTGTTGCCTTAAAACATCACATCAGTGTATACTAAGTTCCATCATTGCACTGTTACAGGTTAGTATCATGTAGTGATGAATCTTACCGTGGCATACACCCAAATCATCTGATGCACAGAGTAAACGATGAGATTTTCAATGTAATTTGTGGTTTTGTTGAACAGTTTAACAAATTTAGATGTGGAGTGTAGTCCTAGATAACCAGACCTTATCTGGTGGTTGTATAATGCCCTGCAAGAAGACGCAAATAGTTCGCAAGGGGTTTCCATACAAGGGCCTTGCAGTTTCTACTGTTCCCAGGAGATGGCATACATCTTTTGGAAAAAAAGTCTGCTCACTTCCTAAAGGAGCAGTGAGGTGTAAGAGGAAATACTTCAATACACCATTCAGTCCTGCCATTTCCACTTGAAAAATTGAAAGTCAGTTGGCAAACCCCTTGGGATTTAGGAGAGATGGAATGGGGTTTGCTATCCATAGAGGAGAGCTTGTATGAATAGCTCAGCAGGAGGAGGGCGAAGAATCCCCACCCAGCAACCGCATTTTCTTTGTGGCATAATATATGTAAGACCATAATACAATGCCCTCCTACTTTCATCTTTCTATATTGCCACTCATCAGCATTACAAAGCATGTAGCTATTAAAAGAACTGCCTCTTGGCATCCAAAAGCCATAGAACTGTATTTTCTACAACAAAAAAACTCGAGCCTCTATTATTTGTTTTGCTACATTTGCAGCAGTCTCCCCATTAAGCTTGCTTCTCACAGCAACCTGATCTCATTCCCCGTTGGATCTAGATCAGACGCACAAGAGGTCAGGCTGACTTTCAAACCTTCTTGCTGGCTGGCAAGCACAGAAAAGTATAACAGTAATAAGGATTAAAAAGTTCTCAGATGGGCCTACCAATGTGAAAAGCCCCTCCCTTCCTGAGCCTTGCCACCCTCTGAAACCCTTGGTGTAAACACCAGAGCCAGATTTATTGAGAGAGCATTCATTAGCCCCTAGTTATTTCACCCAGCTCTTGCAAGCATGGGGGCCTGTCCTGAAGCTCTTATAAATAGGTTGTCCAGCACTTCACTGAGGTTTTTAAAGATCCTGTAACTCCTGCTAAAGAGCATTTGCCATCAGTTTCCTGTGGCAACCTCAAATCTTGGAAGTGCAATCTGAGACAATGAAGGGCCATCAGGCATTGCTCTTGTTGCTGGCACACCAATGTGTAGGATTTTGTGGTAAATCAAAATTTGTACTTCATGATTTACGATACATTGCCTGCATATTAAAATTTATACAAATAAAAATAAAATTAACCTTGCTGAAAGAGAAGCGATATGACCAGCAGCAATGACTACAAGAACTAAAATCTAATCTATCAGCAGTCATCTCCCTTCCTACTGACAGTCCAAACTAAGGTCAGTGAAGAATGCAGTATATGGGGTCAGTCACTGAAGGAAGCTGCAGGAAGAAGGAAAAGTAGAAATAGTTAAGAATTGGTTACCCAGCTACTGCAGGAACCAGAATCTTCACCGCACATCACAGTTGAGGTATTAGCTTGACTGCAAACAGGGTCAGGCCTAAATTCATCACAGGGGGATGTGCAAGGTTCTACACTTGGATGTTTCAGAGCAAATAGCTGAATAGAGGACTCCTGATTTATCAGATCCAGACCACTACATCACAGACAACCTAGGCACTGATCTGTGAGAGTGTAGGGAGGGGGCTGCAAATTAAGAAGGACATCAGTCTCTGCCAGGGATTGTGTGTGTTCTTCCTTATGTGATGGGTTACATGGTTGCACCCATGTGAACATGGTGGGGTCAGTTTCAGACTTCAGGGGTCACAAAGGATTGGGATAAGCCTATTCCAGCTACACTAAAGAAAAAGCAAGTGAAACAGCTGGTAGTAGGTAAGTGGTGTATTTTTGAAATTCCTGGGGGATGTTAGAAATGCATCTATCTTTGTGCTAGTGGATAGTTTTAAAGGAGCTCCTTGGATTTGCTGCAGTCAGCTGTTTGCTTATTCTAACAAATAAAACACTGGTCTTGGAGAAATGAAAGGTTCAATCTGGATGCCTTCCATAGGAAAAGGAAGCATAAGGGTGAGTGTTTTGAAATACAGATGTTACAATTCCCATTCTGGCTTGCAAAACAACCCCCAAGCTCATACCACGTCACTTTAATGGTATATAAGCACATCTTTAAAAAAATCACTTATTCAGTTCCTTGTGATGGCTTTCTGGTACACATCAGGCACAGCAGCGTGCTTGTTTCTCATGCTGCAGAGATTGTTGCTTTTACCAATGGCCAGACTGTGGCTGCCCAGGAGCAGGTCTAAAGTGTGTGTGAGGGGAAGTAAGGAAATTCCAAGCCTTCATCTCCTCGGGCAGGTATTCAACAAGCAGTAATTACAGTTTTGCATCTTGCAGTCAACTGATCAAAAAGAGCAGGCAAGCCACACCAGTTGTACCTACAATTCAAATGGGATGAATTCATTTCCCTCCGACACTGCCCACCGGGCTGGTTTGGAGATGGTTGTGCTGCATTTTTAGATGTGTTGGTGAGCTGCTCCAAACACTGAGATAGTGTTCAGGAAAGAAAATCAGATGTTTCCTTGCACATTCTGACTCTCCCCCTTTAGTCATAAGAAGACAAATTTTGCATTTCTGTTAATCTGAAAGGACTGGGTCTTTAAAGAGTATCTATATGGCCTGCTCCACTGCTGAGGTCCTCTGATGCCTGAAACTTGATTTCAGAAGGGCTGGACATCCAGGACTGTACAGGCACTTCCAAATCTTTGATGCTCAGAAAACCAAGAAAGTGCAGCTGTAGAAATTTTGCCAGTGAGGACAGGAGCAGGTCTAAATACAGATGTGCATATGCAAAAGCATGAGTGGAAGAGATGAGATCAAGATCATAGAGACATGGAATTATCATTTAATAATCGTTTAAGATTTACTCTGCACCACTCAGAAATGGAACATAGCAAAGGAAGGTGCTTTTCTGTTTTGTTTGACTGATGCAAAATCTTAACTATATTTAATATATAATTGGGTTTCAAAAACTTCTCTGACGGCATGCTGTCACTTCTTTACTGCTTTTTAGAGCTAAAATATGCAAAGGGGGACCTCTAGCTGGTTTTGATAAATGGCTTATCTTCACTGACTTCACTGCAGCTATGGCATATTGGTCTGATTTTTTAATATCTGATCTAAAGAGCTAGAAAACACTTTCCTGGCACTAGATTTGTTTCTAAATGCAGGTACCACAACAGTTTTTCTAAAGAGTAAAACATATTAAAGGCTTTAAGTATGAAGCTTGCAAAGTCCTGAGGGTGTTTCAAAGACAAAAAAACACTTTTCCCCCACCAAAACTGATACTGTCCTCACTGAAATGCATGTATAATTTTCATGACTCATCCAGATTCTTCTTTACAAGTAAAAAGTTGTCCAGCTTATATGCTAAATGCTGGCCTTTCCCCTCAGCATTCTGTGTGGAATCAAGTTACAGAGAATTAGAAACTTTCATCATCTTTGGAAAGGGCCTCAACCCTCTCAGGAGTGAATTGACAATGATTAACATCATTATTTCAATGATTGCCACCTTACCTATCTCACAGATGCCCTAAAGGTTTTGTTCCATCGTGTAAGTACAGCTGAACACTAAAAATGCCTTCCACTGTAGGAACAACTATCTGAAGGTAATTTTCATTTCTCCTTTTCATGTACAACTGTTTACTCCATTCTCAGAGTAATATTTTTAAAAAATGCTGGTAAAAGCAGAAATGAAAGTAGTTGCAAAAAAAAAAAAAGCAAACCATTTCGATTTGGTTAAAATTGAGACTTTTAGGGTTAACTTGCTATGGAAAGTAGCAACAGCCAGTCTCAAGGGCAGAACAGCAAGGAAGAACATACACTGTGCTTGTCACCAGGAACATTACTGGCTTCTACTCAGAGGAAATATCTGCCAAAACTTCAGCCTAAGAGAGTAGAGTTAACCTGCTGCAAAACCAATTCTATTCACCAATTGTTAAGGACCAGGCAGGGAAAAGTTACAGTTTGATCTCGGAGCAGTCGCTGTGCCATAAAATTTACTTGAGTATTGTTTTATATTTCTTCTGCAGTCTAAATGTTTTGATTACCAAGGCAGTGTTTTCCCATGAGGCATATCTCAAAGAGATGTGGTGCCAGGACCAAGTGGGATGAGATTATAAAATACAAGAAGCTGGAACATGAGAAGTTTGAAACTCAGCTGTGAAAATGTTTATTGGATAAATGTTTACTCTGCTGCGTACTCGTATTTATTTTTCTTTCAAACCTTTGAGTCTCCTTACTGCTTCACTGAGACAACTAATTCGCTTTGGAAAACATGACATGGTTAATTAAACAGGTGAGAGAAACTAGTTTCTCAACTGTCTGGAGATTCAAAGCTTCAATCTCAATTTACAAAGAATATATTACCGTTGTCAACATCACATGAATCCTGGATTGTGTGAGAGTGATAAACACAAGAATGCTGTAGAAAATACCCTTTAGAAACCTAATACCCTTTAGAAACTCATCAATTGCAATGTTCTGCTGTTCCAGGTGATCACAGCACATTGTGCTTTTCGTGGATGGCTTATACTTCATCTTATAAATACGTAACTATTTTGCTCCTTTTATTTTTAAAGGCTGACTGCTCTAAAATCTCACTATGTTGACATCTGGGTAACAGATTAGAAATCCCATGGCTATTCCACAGCTATTTCTTCTAGTGCCAGAATTGGTTTTAGCTTTTGTAACCTGTCTTCCTCTCTGATGTACATCCTCCTGATATATTTATGAAGATATGTTCTCTTAAGTCTTCACCTTGCTAGCCTGAACAATGCAAAGTTAAGGGCCATATCTTTGTATGGAGGGATGTGTGCTGACTTTGCTCATGTGAACCAGGCCTGGTTGAAATTCAGGGAAAAAAAGGAGAGTTTATGCCCTTTGGAGAAGGGATAGGCAGCAGGGAGAAATTTAGAAAAAGCCAAAGCCGAACGGAAACTTAATCTGGCTACTACTCTAAGAGACAATAAATGATGTTTCTATAAATACATTAACAACAAAAGGAGGGCTAAGGACAACCTCCGTCCTTTATTGAATGCAAGAGGGGAACAGAGTAACAAAGAATGAGGAAAAGGCTGAGGTGCTTAATGACTTCTTTTCCTCAGTCTCCAACAGTAAGAGTTGTCATCAAGGTACCCAGCCCCCTCTGAGCTGGAAAACTGACACAGGGAACAGAAGGAAGCCCCCACAAGGGGGAAACCTGCCACATCACTGTAGACATACACAAGTCTATGAGGCCAGCTGAGATCCACCCAAGAGTAACGAAAGAACGTATGGAAGTGCTCTCTAAGCCACTTTCCATTATTTACCATCAGTCCTGGTTAACTGAGGAGGTCCCCGTTGGCTGGAGACTACAACATGTGACACCCATCTACAAGAACGGCCAGAGGATACGGGGATCTACAGGCCTGTTAGCCTGACCTCAGTGGCGCAGAAGGTCATGGAGCAGGCCATCTAGAATTATCAAGTGGCACATGCAGGACAATTAGAGAATCAAGCACAACCAGCATGGGTTTATGGAAGGCATGTCCTGTTTGACGGATCTAATCTCCTTCCATGACAAAGTGACCCACTTAGTTGGTGAGGGACAGGCTATGGTTGTTGTCTTCTTGGACTTTAGAAAAGACTTTGACATGGTCTCCCACAGCATTTTCCTGGAGAAGCTGGTTGCTCATGGTTTGGATGAGCTTGCCCTTTGCTGGGTAAAAAACTGGGTGAATGGCCAGGCCTAGAGTGAGGCAGTGAATGGAGCTACATCCAGGTGGCAGCCAGTGTCTCAGAGTGTTCCCCAGGTCTCTGTATTGGGGCCAATTCTGTCTATTGGTTATCTGGACAAGGGGATAGAGTGCACCCTCAGTCAGTTTGCAGACAACATTAAGCTGGCTGTATTGATCTGCTGACGGAAGTAAGGCTCTAAAGAGGGATCAAGAGGGATGAGGTTCAATAAGGCAAAGTGCTGGTTCCTGCACCCAAGTCACAACAATGCTACTGGCTGGGGACGGAGTGGCTGGAAAGTTGCCCAGTGGAAAAGGACTTGAGGATACTGATCAACAGCCAAGGACTGAATGTGAGCCAGCAGTGTGCACATGTGGCCAAGAAGGCCAATGGCACCCTGGCTTGTATCAGAAATAGTGTGGCCAGCAGGACCAGGGAAGGAATCAATCCTCTGTACTTGGCACTGATGAGGCCATGCCTTGAGTCCTGTGTTCAGTTTTGGACTCCTCACTAGAAAGAAGACATTGAGGCGCTGGAGCATCTCCAGAGAAGAGCAACAAAGCTAGTGAGGAGTCTGGAGCACAAGTACTGGGAGAATCAGCTGAAGGAGCTGGAGGCGTTTAACCTGGACAAAAAGGAGACTCAGGGGAGGCCTTACAACTCCCTAAAAGGAGGTTGTCACAAGATGAAGAGTCAGTCTCTTCTCTCAGGTAACAAGTGATAGGATGAGAGAAGATGGCCTCAAGCTGCACCAGGAGAGATTTGAATTGGATACTAGGAAAGATTTTGTCACTGAAAGTATTGTCAAACATTGGCACAGGTTGAACAGCCATGATTCTGTTACTTCCTCTGGTTTTGCCTAAATGTAAAGTGACAAGGCCTTGATCAGTGGCCTTTCAGCACTACTGTGATCTCAGAGTTAAGTATTAATAGCTTCAAATAGCAGGGAGTTTTAAACCATTCCATACTATCTGTTTTACTAAGGAAGACCTGTGCAGGTAGCTTTATGTATGTTGTGAGGGACTTGACAGAAAAGGCACCAATCTGCATGGGGAATGAGAGGAGGATACTCAGGCAGTGAACTTTCTTTACTACACCAAGTGGTAAGATGTACTCCTTTTTGCCTCTCATTAGTGAGTGCAAACTTTCTTTCATGGTTTTACACACAGAAAGATCAGGAAACTATGTAAATTCTTTACATTTGGCTACTGTTTAATGTATGTATTATTTTACTATTTTTAATAGGTTATATGTAAACAAACACTACTGTTTGGCCAACAGTTACTTTTTGTTCAAGGTTACTTAAGTCTCAGTTATTTATGGAATGCTCCTCTATTCCTTTGGGCAGTCAATGCATAACTCACAATTACCTAATTTTTTTTTTTTTTAAATTATCTTAGGTCAATTTTATATATCTTTTGCATATCTGTTAATTGATATCAGTCATACATGCTCACTTCAACCCCACCACATCTGCGATTGTGGTTGAAAGTAAGAGGTTCTCTCTATAACAAGCAGTGCATGTTCAGTTTTTAACTGAATTTTTAAAATGCCAAGAGCCAGATTTTGCTCTCAGATCCTCAGTAGCTTTGCTTTATTCTGGCTATTTTTTTTCTTGAGAGTGAAAAAAGTCGCAATACTTTTCCACTACATGTGTCTCAGTCTTATTTCAGCAGCTTTCTGAGACAAATGGTTTGCTGATTTTTTTCACTCAATCAAAAATGTATAAATGGATCTTCAGAAGAGGATATGCTTTGAATGAATCTGGACAGAATTAACGACGATGATATGTTTACTGCAGTAGATTCTTTCTGCAAAGCCTTTAGAACTAATTCCAAATGCATACACTACTGCAGACTTTTAATTGGATAATTCTTGCCTGTTGACTTTCTTCCAGCTTCATCCTGTAAGGCAATGTGTGTCAAGATTTCAGAGTCACTTGCATATTTGTGTATCTCTATTTTTCATCCATACGTGTAAACAACTATTTGCCCATGCAAAATGGGTCCTTAGATGTGCAAATACTTGATCTTCTTGCATAAATATTTTTGTAAGCAGATCTGTTTACAAAAATGACAACATAAAATACAGATATGTTTGAAATGAAATGAAATACAATTACAGATCTGCTCACATGAATGACTACATACACAAAAAAGAGGGCCTTTAACTCTGAGACTGGAGACTTCTGTCTCATACAATTGTATTTCTTTATGTCTGTGAAACTACCTTACTAATAAAGTAGTTTTAACAGAGAACCTAGCAAATATACTGAAAAAACATCTATGCATGTTTGACTTCAGTGAAGCTTAATATCCAAGCAAGGTTAAGCATGTGTCAGTGTTTTTCTGAATTAGACCCATATTTAGATACAGAGCTCTATATTTTTCCATGTTTCCCAACATCCTACACTGCAAAAGAACCAAATTCCAGTGGAAAGAGTTTATAAAGGATGCAGCATTAGGTGTCAGATACATTTGATAGCCAGAGTCCTTTTGTAGTCGAAGTTATTCTGAGTAAGGGGTGAGAAATTCAAACACATGCGGTGCACTGTATCTAGCATTTCCATAGTTGTTAGGGAAATGGTGATCTAATTGATCTCCTCATTAGCTTACAGTTCTCCAAAAATGAAGTCTGTGACATTTACTTATCCAGAAAAATGTGTGCATTGTGCATTGGCCTTTGAATGTTATTTGATGGCACGAATATTTATGTTTAATTTACCTGACCAAGCCATTAAATGGGAATCACATTATTCATGAATAATCAATGCTTGGCTGGTGGTCCAATATCTGAAGAACATTACATTTGTCCTGATTTCAATCTGGGATAGGTAGTTATTGTAGAGCAACACTGCAGACAATTAATTATGGAATGTGTTTTTTGGGTGAAAGCTTAGCCCTGCATCAAGGGCTCAGAAACCATGTTTCTGTGGTGGTGAGGCGTCAGAAGGAAACTTGTACTCCTTGACAAATGATCTTTCCCACAGATTATTAGCCCACAAGACAATTGCTCTCTCCTATAAGTCTTTGGGAATTAAGGAAAATCTGTGATATGAAGAAGGGAGAGTCCCTAATTCCCTGTGACTACTTCATTTGGCTTTCTGGTGTATCATACAGAGGTGTAGAGCAAACTTCTGTCTTCTGTCACCCACACTATGGTTTTCTTCCAAGATTTTTGCTGTTGTGCCTGTCCATTCCCCACTATCCTTCATATTATCACTACAAGACAGATATGGAAGTTCAAGATCTTGGCCCTGGGACCTGCAGTTTGTTGGCTGTACTAGAACAGGCAGGGCTGAAGATATTTCACAAAACTAAAAAGAAACAAGAGCACCTGAATAGTTTTGTAAGTTGTGCTGGTGATTTTAATGGCACACAAAATTAGAAGTCTCATGACACTGTTCCACAAGGAAAAGAAAATTCTTCTGGTTAGAAATATTCTAATTTTCCATTTACATGACAAGTTTGCGGCTAGTTTTATAGGAAGTTGTTATCTTTGCCCCATCCCCCAGGTTTTTGCTGATTCCTATGTGATTATTGCAAACTTCATGCTGGATAGATGACTTTATTTGTACTTAAGATATTTACACTTCACATTTGTACTTCAGTTTTCATCTACATTTTATAAATAGGTACAGTACACTCAGCTTTTAAAAGTATAACTTTTTCTACAACTTTAATTAGATTCAGTTTCTGTTTGCAAGTATTCTGTTGCTATTTTCTTTAAGTTTAAATCTGACTTGGTGAGACATTTGTGCATTTGGCCCACTTTTAAAAAAACTTGCAAATATTCTATGCTAGATGGTTTAATTCCTTGTATACTTTCAAAGTGTCACTTGGTGAAACTGATCCATAAAGACCAAGTCTGTTATTTAGCGGTGGCATTTCAGATAGAAAAGATCAGCTTCCATGTAGACAGAGCCTTTGGATCAAACAGGAGGAACAGGCTAAGAGATTGTATGGCTGAGAACAGATGAAATCATATGATGGGCTTTATTGCTGGTGAAATCTGTTTCCACTTGCTGCCACCCACTAATTTGACAATAGATTGCATCATGTGGTTGCGGCAACCGAGATGACTAGCAACCATTTTAAAATGCTTTCCTTAAAGGGGAAAACACCCCATTGAAGGAGCGGACCAGAGAGGCAGTGCTGTGAGCACATTTTAAATTTTAGAGAAATTAAGTAGTATGCAGAAGTATATTAAATTTAACATAATCCAAGTATTCTGTGAGGAGCTAATGTATTAGCCAAAATTTGTTTATTGAGAGATTATTCTTAGTGGATGAAAACAGCCAGGAGTTTTGCTAAGAGTAATTTAGCTCATGCTAGAATTGCAATTACCACCTAAGTGCTGTATGGGAAATGCACAACATTTTTCAAAGCAGAAAAATAAATAATAATGAACCCTTAGCTTAAAAATGCAATTCTCTCTGTGTTCTTTTCTTGTAAAGAAAAATCTACATTTCAAAGGAATATTTTCTTACATATGGAAATGCTTATTTTCTAGCTACTGAAGGTCTGCCAGGAAATATTAGAGAATATCATGTTCAGAGTTTTAGAAGGCAAATTGCTTCTGCATACACTGTATCTAGCAGACAGCTTTATGTTGCTTTTTACCTGTCTGTCATAACATCATCAGTTTTTCCAAAGTACCTGAAGCCTTTGAAAGTTAAGAATCGTCGCAGTATACCTTCACATGACACATTAGTATTTAGCAATGCTAAGCAGATTAGCAAGTAAATATAAACTACAGATTTACGTGCTTTAAATGCAACGATTAAATATTCCTTGATGGAGGTAAAAACCAATTTTGAAAAGTATATATTTGCTTCAGCGAATGAAGATGGATTTTAAAGAGCATTACTCAAAGCATGCATAACATGGCTGTGCACCTTTTAAAATGAGTTTCAGATGGACCTCATTGTCTTAATTTATATCCTAGGGAAGCAAAGAGGGCCACCTCAGCTGTGGAAGGTTTGGCTTTTTAGATATAAACACTGACTTTAAAACATCTCAGCAGCATTTTCAGATTGTCACAGTGAGCAGAAACATCCATGTTGTTAACCAGATGGGAAATTTCATATTTAAACCAGTTAATTTTCTTCTTCAGTGCAAAGAAGCCAAGACCTAATGCTGAGGTCTGGGACATACTTTCAGATGCTTTTTGTGTCAAATTCCATGCACCCAGAAAGCCTTACTCTTTTTTTATTAATTTGGTTTTATTTTAGAGAGAAATCAGTGTATTTTTGGCCATTTGTTCTTAATCTGGCTTAAACCATTCCAGTACTATGACAGAAAAATATTTTCTTTGAAACTGCCATAAAAATTTGAAAAACTGTTTCAGAAATAAAAACTGAGCTTTCTGTAGATTTCCTACTGAGACTAGTTTTAATGTCTTGAGTACAATCGGTAGAAATATCTCATGATCATACTCTCGAGGAAGCTTTCGTTGTCACATTTACCACATTTTTTGTGTACCCATTGTTTTAACAAATCACAGAAGAAAATTGTTCTCATACCTCTACCTACTTGGAGTTTGGTTTCTTTCCTCACCAGTGCATTTTTTCGCCTGCTATTGCTTGACTCCAAATTACAGACTCAAGATCAGTTTTATTTATTGGGTCAGCATAATGCAAATAAATCTCTGCTGTTAGTTACTGTTTAATGCCAGCAAGAGAGCAAGCCGAGCCCCCCTGCATCTGCATCTGCTAACCAGTGAGGGGTAGCCACCCTGGGGAGAGCTCCTGAAGATAGCAGTGGCCCAGGGCAGCTTTTCAGAGAAGAAGGAAAATTAATTCAAACCTGAAGCTTTTTGAGGACATAGTTCTTGCAGGCAGGCAGACCACGGGTGAGGAGTCAAGAGAAGGACCAAGTGGGACTTGACAATGCTGCACATTGAAACTGTTCCCTGGGAGTGCAACTGTTGTAATACACTCAGTGTTCACGCTTAAATTTCAAAAGCAGATTTTAGCAAAGTTCAGAACACAAGAATTCCAGATACTTAGTGGTTGTGAAAGCACATTTTTGAAAAATAAAAGCTGAGAAAGACCATCACAGGTTTAGAAATTTTTAGAAATCCTTAAAAACATTTAAGCTTCATTTTTGAACTGATGAAAACAGAAAATCTGTCTGGAACACCAAAAATACCCCCCAAAATCCCCTTCTCAACTGCTATTTCTACATGATGTCATGAGTAGGTTTTGAGCAGGTGAAGTGCAATTACAAGGAGGAAGAAAACCTGGGATTTCTACTCCACATAAAACTACTTTTGTTCAAAAAGACGAATTGTGGCCATCTTACAGAAATGCCACCACATCAAAAGCATTTAAACAATGATTGACAGCTTGATGACACCTTTACCTGCAGTGTACCACCTGGTGTGCTTCCACAATGCCACCAGTTTTGATGGTAACAATTGGTAGGTGTGTAATTCAAAGCAATACCAGCCCTAACCACATTCAGCTTCACATCTGGACAATGGAGGAAAATAAGGTGTAGGTTTCAGTGTGGTAAAAGACCCATGAAAAACTGTAGAACAAAATGACACACTAACCCCCTTTTAATGAATACAGTGTTCAAATGACTGTTTAAGAAATCAAGATTTTGCATATCCTGTCATGTGACCTCTATACACCAGCTTAAACGGCGCAGCTGATCAAGAGATGAGTACGACCCAGTTTTATGATGGGTAAACTAACCTCAAAGGTGCACCAGACCTTTTCAGTTCAAAGAGGGATAAAATTACCTGTATGCTTATGCAACCTTTAGTCAAATCTCCTACAAGCCAACAGAACTTCCACTCAAGCTTACAAAGTTAGCCATGTGTAGAAGGATTTTTAGAACCATCACCCGATATTTGTCCTAGTTCCTAAGATGGAAATAATACAAATTCTATCCCAAGAACTCCAGGATATAAGTGGTTTGGGATAAAAAAATGTAAGCATGAAATAAATCAAATCACAAATAAATCAAATCACTAATAAATCAAATTAAAAAAATCTTGCAGGAGAAATTTTGGAGATTCTTTTGCAGTGGAAAAATTTATTACATTTATTCATATCACTTTTTTTTCATTATGAAGACAGCATTATGCACCTCAGACCTGATTTTTTACAGGTCTTTATATTCAACAGTCCTATGACATTCAGCACTGCTGGCACAGGAGTCTGAGGATGTGTCTGCAACTTGAAAATGTCTGCATGGATCTCTACTGGAGTTTGTATATAGCCTTGCTGTTTGTGTCTCTTCTCAAAAGTTTATTCATTCGTTAACTATGAAGGTTTCTTGCCTATATTTTGCATTTTCGGTGTGCATGGGACCCTTCTGACTTATCAAGTAGGCACTTCAGCCTCCCCTTCCCACCACCTCTTCACAGAGTTGCCATTCAAATAGCCTCTGGCAAGTGTAGTTTTGCACCATGAAGACACCTTCTTGAGTACTGTGTCCAGTTCTGGGCTCCCCAGTTTAAGAAGGGTGTTGAACTGCTTGAGAGGGTCCAGAGAAGGGTGACAAGGATGGTGAAAGGACTGGAGGACAAGCCCTATGGGGAGCAACTGCGGGAGCTGGGATTGTTCAGCCTGGAGAAGAGGAGGCTCAGAGGTGATCTCATTGCTGTTTACAACTACCTGAAGGGAGGTTGTAGTCGAGCAGGTGTGAATCTCTTCTCTCAGGGTGCCAGCACCAGAACAAGAGGACATGGCCTTAAGCTGCACCATGGGAGGTTTAGACTGAATGTCAGGAAGAGGTTTTTCCCAGAGAGAGTGATCTCTCATTGGAATGGTCTGCCCAGGGAGGTGGTGGAGTTGCCATCCCTGGAGGTGTTTAAGAAAAGACTAGATGAGGAACTCATTGACGAGGTCTAGATGATGGGATGATGGGATAAGGAGTTAGGTCATTATATTAAAAAAAAAAAAAAAAAAGAGATGATGACATGACCCTGAGATTTGTCCCAAGGTTGTGGGTTCAGTCCCTGTGTGGGCATTCACTTAGGAGCTGGACTTGATGATCCTTGTGGGTCCCTTCCAACTCCAAACATTCTGTGATTCTGTGAATTGTAGGACCTTTGGATCAGATTCTCTAATGTCTTTCATTCAGGGTTTTCATTCAATGGGATCTCAAATCCTACACAGCCTAAACTATACCATTACTTAGTGCTCGGAGAGCAAAGGGTTGAAGGAACCTTTTCAGTTTTGAAGACAGAGATGTAGCTCCCCTTGTTCATGGGGCATTGACAGGCAATAGCTGACATTCAGCAGCTGCTACAGGTATCCACTGGCCAGCTGCATGTGAGTGAGAGGCCCTTCTAAGATGCTGAGAGGAGCCCCAAGAAGTCTATAATACAAGTCTTCTAAGGGTGGGATTATGAACTATGGAAAGCAACATTCTCAAGACTGTTTACTGGACTCGGCCCAGCCTCCTTGTCTAAAGGCAGACCAACAAGGTTCCAGTGGCAATGCAGAGACAGAAAGATGAGAAAGGGAAGAAGGTTGCTACTCTTCCCAGTTGTTCTCTGTCAATCTGTTTAGCCTGAGGCAAAACTACAGAAAAAGTTGACATCTCTGAGGTACCCAAGACCTTTAAGACAGCTTTGCTTCAGGGAACTGAAAGAACAGAAAGACACTCACTGACACAGAGAACTGTCCTGAGGTAAGAATTTAGGACATACTTTGATTATTTTCTTTTTCATTTCACCTTTTGAGCAGCTAGACAGAAATGGCACTGATGAATCATTAGAATATTTCACTCATTAATCTGAGAAGTTGCATGACTTACCGAAAAGTCACAAAAAGACATTTTATTTTAGTCATACATACAAATGTTTAGATGCCGTTGCAATGCTAACTGTCATTCTTAAGGTCTCAGCCTCCGTAAGAAAACCTCTCTCTTCTGACTCATAAAGACCTGGACTGTAACAAAGAATAAGTGTTCTCTGTGCCAGTGAGAGGCAGTAGAAGAAAGTATGGTGGTTAGACAAAAAAGGCTGTGGAATTGATGAACATGATTATGACTGGGTCAGATGCTAGCGGGCTCAAAGCCTTAAGCTTATGCCTGCTGATTGTTTCTTAACAAAATGGTTATGAGGGCTTATAAAGCAGAAAAATTCCATCAGGTGGAAGAAGGAGAAATTAGGAAATCCAAGCACAAAGGCACTTGCCCAAACCTCTCCAAGCCTTTTGTGGCCGATGGCAATGAAGAGAGCTGGGCAGCAGGAGGTTCCTTCCTGATGTGTAGTACATGACCAATAACAACTGTTAAGAACTTTTATTAATTTTACTGAGCTGCTACATATTCATGCATATTGATACTCTTTATTTACTTCTTCTCCTTCATTCTATCTCTTATTTACTCCTTATTTCTCAATTTTAAAGTGTTTTAGTTTGAATGGTTTTTTTTGTCTGGCAGCAAGGGGGGCAGCCTAAGCCTCTGCTGCTGCCAGTAATTCAAGGTCAGAAGCAGATAACGGCACCTCTGTGAACAACATATGAGAGAAAGAAAAAAAAGTTAGTAACAGAAAGTAGATGTGCCAGAGCAGAGCATGTGTGGGTAGTGGAGAAGTTGAAAGCTGTGGGGGGCCCACCAGGCCTATCAGAGAAGGGGTAGGAATGTTCTTCCAGACATCCCACTGCTGCTCGTAGGATGGGCCATAGTGAAANACTTGTAGCTTGCCTTGTTTTGCCTGTGATAAATTTTTATTTCCAGTTTTCTCCTGGAAGAGGGTGTGGGTGACTCTCTGGCATCCAGCCAGGGTCAAATCATGACATAAGGGAAAAAGAAATTCTTGTCTATGTATCAGAACAAAACTCCAATTTTCAACAAACGCAATTTTGTTAAAGAAATGGCAAAACTCTGTTTCTTTTCATTTGCATCAGAGATCACTGCAATTCACTTGTGATGCATGAAAAGGATAGTTTTACAGCTTATGCCATAATTCTTAGCAGAAAGTGTAAGATGTCACAACCTGGAATATGCTAGGAACCAGTAATTGTCTGCAAAGTATGACTGATTGTACATCATCCCTTGCAAATTTTTATTAATAATATTTTGAAGGAGCTCAGCTTGCTCTTGGAGAAGCTTAGAAGCAGGAGTGCCTACAGAATCATGATAGCAGAGGGCCAGTACTATGCAGGCTTCGTGTTGTTGGATGAACTGGTCTAATCTGACTAACAGAATTTCAGGATTTTATCTGGCTTCAAAATTAAATGTGGATGCAGGTATGACCTATTAAATTTTGTAGTACTATAAACACAAAAACCTTCTCAGTTCTGTGTCTGCAAGATCATGTGCCTATAAAATAATCATGTTAAAGTGTCTTGAAGACTAACACATTGAAAGCTATGATTTATTCAGAAAGCACTGTAAAGGGGCCAGATAACTACCATCCATAAGCAGAATCTTACTTTTAAAAACATTTTTCTACTGAGAAGTAATGGCTGCTAAATTTATAGTTTCCAGCAGCTCCCAACAGCTGGCATTGATTCAATTATATAAGCAGGACCTTCTTTCCCTTATGAGGCAAAGGAGCCATCATACAAAGGAAAAGAAGATGGACAAGGTACAATAATTATTATTATTATTTGAAAGATTGTGAGAAAGGGCAGATTAGAAACCTTGCGATGGCACAGACCTTACTCTTACCTTTTGTAGGAATGCCTGCACGAAGCCTTGTTCAAATCAGTGGGCTTAAAAAAGGAGTAAAATCACTGTAAATCTGGATAAATTTTGTGCTCTGTTGATTAACAGAGCTGTAATGTACCGTTTGATTAAATGGTACATTACAACCTCAAAGCTCAGGAAAACCACAAAGTCATCATCCTACCTGTAGTTCCTGAGCTGCTTTGAACCCATGCATGCCCTGCTTACATGAATTAGAGCTGATAGAAGGGACTGACCCAATTTATGAGGGATATGCAACCCACAATATAGAGAATACTGTAACAACTCCGTCTTCTGTTTTTACATGCCCCTTTTCCTACTCATGTTGTGGCCTGCAGAAACAGGAGCATCTATATCAGGTGTAAAGGTGGTTTAAAATGTGGCCTTCTGTGAAAAAGATACACACTTGAACCATTTCTTGCTTTTTCCTCTAACTAGAAGAATTGTCCCACCTGGGATCTTTCTCTAACTGCAACTCCTGTACCCATTTCAGGCAGCACAAGGAAGCCCTGCCTGGTCATATTATTTTACCTATGAATGGCAGGTTTAACTATAAATAATGACAATAGCATGTCTGGATGCCATAATAGCTATTGCTCTGCCAAAAGTAGGATTTTTTAATGTTACATTTAAAAAAAAAAAAGAAAAAGAAAAAAAAAAGACCGGGAATCAAGCCCTTCCTTGAGCTTTCCTGAATGTTTCAATTCAACAGTGAATTCTTTTGTCGAAAAATAAATTAATCAACGTTACAAATGTAATACCATGAGAACCTCACAGCAAGCAGAAAGCTTTCCTTGCAGAATATTTTTCCTCTGATCCATTGTAACTTTTTTCCTGACACATGACTGTTATACACCTGAGAACGGTACAACTCCTAAAAAAGGTTGTACCATTATTTACAAATTAAATATAAATTAATTGAAAGCAGTGTCTGAGACTAGAAATGACTTATGCACTGACAATTTCTAAGGGATTATTTCGACACCTATTTTTCTGTTACTAACAAAAAGTCTCGTTGTTACCATAGAAACTGTCATATCTCTACCTACACTTCTCAAAGAAACACACCAAGATATTAACGTGTGTGTGTGTGTTCATGTGTCCCACCAAATGCTTGAAGGTAAACCTGTATCCTTTTAATAAGTGGTGAAAGAAATAAAGCATCATTAAGTGACAGTTTATTGTCATCAAACCTGAAGTCAAACTTAATGGATAAAGTTGTTCTGCAGTTCAGACAGAGGTCCCTCTCCTGCCAGCTACTTCGTATTTCCCAAATCCTCTCTGAAACCATGAAGTTGCTTTAGATATGCATCAATTTATACTTGCAAAAAACATTTCAAAGGATAACCAGAAAGAAGGGAAGTTTTGGGTTTTATCTGCAGAAGTGTTGTTTTAAAAAAAGTTTACGTTTACGATAAACAGGTGAAATCAATAATTTACATCATTGTTTTTAATTTTATGCACAAATGTCGCAGTAGCAAATATTTTTTAATTTCCTTTTTCATATTGTTTCTGCTTTCATTAGAGAAAAGTTATTCTGTCACAGCCACTCTGTGCTCTGTGAGGAAATTATTTCAGCTGACAACAGCAAGACATCTAAATTAGGTCCTTGTTTAATTTTTATTAAATCTTTAGTTTCGTTTGTCACTTGGATACCATCTTGCAGGAAGAGACGATTCTTAGGTTGTTGCTACGTAGAGTACAAAGGAAAACATTTACCAGCATATCATCAAATAAATAGATATAGTTACATCTTTAAATGTAGGTTTGTTTCTTTTTTGTCTCTTACTTGTTAACACACATATAGCTGCTCTCTTTTCTGGCTCTCCACTTATTATTTGTTTTGATTCCCCAGATTCTGTCTTATAAAATGCTGGGTTACTTATGTCAATTCAAACATTTTTTGATGTAAGGAAATGAAGGGAATTTTTATTTTAAGGACTTACTTCTTCATATATTGAATCAATGAAGCATGATTATGGGCAGAGTTTGATTATAGTCTCGACTCATCAAACTCAGTCAGCTTTCAAGGCTAACCAAAAATTGCATTACAGCATAAGAACCACTCAGCAACAAATCTGTCTGGGTATTACAAATGATCTTCTGTTTATTAATGTACCTAAGCATATGAAATTAATAAAGTTCTCTTCTCTGTTATTTTACAGACGGATTGCACATTTTGGTTTGCTAAGAAATGCAGAATTAACCACATACAAACTAGATCGAGAGAGCAGGAAAAATCACGATGCTTCTGTTCTAAAGTTTTCTCCACTGGAGTTTTGAGGAGACTGTTGGGATGGAGACCCGAAACAAAAATGTTTCATGTCTACTTGCAATGGCAGAAGGAAAAATATTTCTCTCAAACCCTGCCTACATGACCTTGATGTGTCTGCTCATAAAGCCTTCAGGGATATGTGTGTGGCTAAATATTACAGACCATTGTGACCACAGAAACGGATCTATTTGAAGTTATCAAGGAAATCCAGGTGAGTTCTGTAGCCCCAGAACTCTACTGAATTTGAGTTTGTTATTTTTTGTTGGTTTTTCTTGCAAAGTTTTGTAATCCTTCAGAATCATTGAAAGAAGTGAAGGATGTGAGTGGGTGAGCATAGGGCTGCACAAGGTTTACTAATTTCCAAATGAGGGCTTTAAAAGAGGTTTTTTTGCTTAGGTAAAAGCTGAGAACAATCTGAGAGGCAAGGTCCAATCTAACCAAAGTTCTTGTTTTTACTACAGTACGTGTTGCCACACCTCACAGTGAGTACCTTCCTGGAATATTCCTACTATTCACAGTTGTGAACGAACTCCAGTTACTGAGTTGAAGGGGTTTTATACTCCAAAGCTCTCTGAAATCCCAAATGCTGTCTCCTTCTGGGGTTTAGAATGTAGTCTGCAGCCTGTGTCTTCATTCTACTAACTGAGTAACAGTCAAAACTTGAAACACTCCCAGGTTTATGCGCCTGAACTCCAGAAGGTGACCATGGCACACTTCAGTGTACTCTAGGACTTACACAAGGAAGAGAAAACTAGGTTTTAGGTCAGAAAGTGCTTGAACTCACAGCATTCCCCATAAGGAATATCCTGTAACTATCAAACTGTAGACAATAAGAAGACTGAGCTGGTTTTCATGTCACTATAATGCAAGGAGTTTGCCTTCAACATTTTTGAATTCCTTTCAGAATGGCCAATTAAATAAAATTGATAGAATCTAAGTATTTTGATGTTGATGACTTTGTAGCATTTGCAGAAGAACGTTAGACTTTTTTTTCCTCCTCAAGTTCTCATGCAAGTATAGGCTTCACAATTTAGCAATTTGGCTGAAACTTTGTACTCCAAAACTTTCCCAAACACAAACCTAGATCCAGTGGAAACACTCAGGTTACACCTTATTTCATGCTTCAACCATGCAAAACCATTAAGTCTGCTATAGCGTTTCAGCACAAACCCATAAATCACCCCGAGAGTAGTTGAAAGGCCACAGAATTAGTGACCCTACTCTAAGATTTGAATTCATAGCAAAACTGCAATCCAATTAGCTTTCATCTTAGACTTTTGTGCAGGTCTCTTTAGACATTATCCGTGCTTTTTTACTGTCTCCCTGCATCTTGCAATAATGAAGAGAAAAACCTTTGAGTAAACAAATGTCACATATAGAAATTAGGCATACACTGTAGGAAAAGGGCTGTTTGCGGTCTGTCAGAAGGTGATTAACTTAAAATTACTCTCACATAGTAATCCCAGGACTGTACTATAATTTAGGGCATCTCAGTATGAGAAAAGAGTGAATAATTTCCAAAAAATGATATTTTCTCTTTCAGAGAGTGTCTTGAACTATTGAAGAATGGAGATATAGAAGCATTCTGGAAACACCCCAGTCTGTTCCTCCAGCAATGTTACAAGGCAGCCAGCACAGAAAATAGCTCACTTGTATGTAGAAGAGTTGACTTGTAGGTTGAGCAGCTGAAGATCAATTTCAGTAGGTTTGTCTCTGGGGATTGCATTTTTAGCATGTTAAAATATTTTACTCTGAGTATACGTGCAATTCAAATATGAGTCACATTTGTTTCAATACATATATTCCATCTTCATGTAACGTGATCATCAGCAAACAGGAAAAAAATGCATTTTTGCATATGCATGTGTTTGAACATTGTTTAGACACCCTCAGATATGGAGTATGAAACTCTCCAAAATATTCTGTTCTACCCCATGAGGAACAGATTAAAGTTGTTAACTGAATCTGTTCACAGTGAAAACATACAGTGTGGATGCCCAGTTGTAAAGACAGAAAGCCTGATTCATTCCTGTTAAACAGAGTTGTGGAAGAAATCCATGTTGCTGTCCATGTGTGGATAACAACCATTGCCTTATTCTACCCATCTTGTACTTTGACTGATGGCGATAATACATTTTAGGCATGTTGTAATGCCAGATTGTCGTGGTATAATCAAGCCTCTAAAATTATATGTAAATTTTTGAAGCTGCAGGCAGAAGACCCTGTTTGGCAAAGTTGAACCAGGTAGGGAAAGATCCTTCCCGTCAAATAATACTTCCTTAACTAGGAAAAATTAATATCTGCTTTATGTTTTTGCATTTAACCCAAGGCAAATTGTTGCTAACAGATGCTGGCTGGCTGCAGGATGGTGGATTGAGAATGTGTTAGTAAATATTCTTGACAACAAAGTTTTTTTAACAGAGTCAAGAGTATCCTTTAGTACAGCCAAAATATCTGCAGAATTCACTTGACATGCTCAGACACAACTCATCTTCTCTTTCTTTAAAAGTAAAGAAACCACACAGTAAAAAAAGCTAAGCAAAGAAAACTGAAAAAAAAATCCTCCACTGTGTGCTCATTTGACTAAATAGTGTATTTTTCTTGATAAAGTTTAACAGCAGAAAATAGTTGCTATGTATTTCATGTATTTTATTTAGTTCATTATCATGCATAAGATGAATCAAACATATCAGCAAATCCTGCTATAGGATATAGGATATAGTTAATGAAAGTAAGTGAACCTGGTATGATTTCAATGGAATATACCTGCCTTTGTGTTGTACTGGTAAACCAGAAGCTTATCTGGAGAGGGAAATTATTTGCAGCTGGCCACATAGTAGTAGTATCTGAATCATACTCTACAACTAGTATAAAACACTATGACCTTCATTTTTGGTCCGCACATGTGATTCATCTTGGGAATAGTCCCATAGAAACTGAGGAAAACATGGGAAAATACAGGCAAGTTTGCACAATGCCAATATAAATTGATCGAAATTTTTGTAGACTTGTGAGAAACTATGGTGTTCATAGCAATTAACTTAAGCATTACCAACACTATGTCTATGTGTTCAGATATGCATTTAAAAGACTTTCTGATAGCAGAATACTGTATGTCTGCAAAGTGTGTTGACTGATGTCTTAGTTGGGGATTTAAAAAAATGCCACTGACTCTCCTTGAGATTTGCATTTCCAAATCCTTTCTGATTTCAGAGCAAAAACATTTGAAAATGATAATCATTTAACTGAAGATAGAATTTAAATGTCCAGTTTACATACTCGGTTCTGAATGTGTGTTTGCGCCTTTTCCATATTTAGTGGAGTAGTATAAAGTTTGAGATAAAGGGCTCAAAATATTAGTAATAGTATTACTAATGCTTTTAGGACACAGAAACAGTGTCTGTAGTATTGTGCAGCAGGCTGTCTGATTAGTGGAGTGTTGAAAATATGTGCATAACACTACATCTCTCAGGAAGTCAATCCAAGGTAAAGGGAACAAATAGTGCAGCGTGATGAGTCACTAACAAATGTTTTAGCAGAGGTGAAACTGCATTATGCCAGCACTTTGTTAGTAAGAGTGGTGCATCTTCATTTTGTGCTTATTCTGCAATGTTAGTGGAAAAATATTTCCACTACAGGGGCAGTGAGCATATGTAATGCAAACATTTTGACAGTGAATGTAAACAGCTTTCCTGCATTTTAAACCATTAAATCAAGGACACAAATTTCCATGGTTTTGCAGATTGAAATCTTCACTGACTATAGAGAAGATGGTGTTGGATCTGTTTTGTGTTTATAATTGCATTCGATGGTGTGCCACTGAGACTGAATTTTAGTAAACATGGGGGTTATTAATTGTTACGGACTCGAGGACTTAGAACTATGATGCAGCGATCTAGTAATATGTAGAAGAAAAAAATGTTTTAAAAGAAATAAACAGTAATTGGGATTACTTGAATATTGCTCCTGCTTGATCATCTGATAGAAGAATACAGCAGCCTGCTTCCTATTTGATTTGTGACTTCTTGCCTTTCCATTTCAGTCAATTGACTTAAACTCTGTTTTTTTGTTGGGAGCCTCGGGAGAGTCCACTCCATCAGACTGCTCTATCTAGGTGCCTGTCACTATTTATATCATTGGAGAGCATGTAAGATCTATCTAAAAATGCTTTCACCAGCTCTCTTCTCCATTCCCCCATAAATAGTTTTGCTGGGAAAATGAAAGTCTTCTAGAGCCAAAGCAGAAAGTGCATGTCAGGATGGGCCCTTTATGCCAGGGTACAGTGCCCCAGGGAAAGAAATAGTTGCACACTTTTGGGTCAGGAGGCTTTTTGTGGAGCAGGAAAAGCCAAAAATTGAGTTAACAACAACAGAGCAATGATTTGTGAAAGAGGTAATTTGACTCTCTAAGCTTAAAGGAAAAGTTTTCTTTTCTAATAAATTATTTCTCCCCTCGGTTAGTAAATCATTTCCCCTTCCTAATACACTTAATTTGCTATTCCCTTTAATTATTGCTTGTCCAGGTGGATCTAAAAGGCTGCAACTTAAAAGGAATCTAACCCAAACCTGGCAAAAAGCCACCCCTTGCCACATCATTAACTGAAAGACAATCATACTCTGTCTTGCCTTATAATAATACAGACAGGGCTCAAAATGCTGCAGTAAGTGTTTTTCTAAAGGCAAGATCTTGCATTAATGGGAAAGACTTGGGGGGGGGGGGTGGTGTCAAGCCCATCAAACCCTTCTTGAATTAAATAACAGTATATTAATAAAAGAGTTTGTTTCCCTTGGATACTGTAGTTTCACAGAGATGCTGGGGAATGGTATTTTCTTAGAGGAAAATTGCCTTTACATTGTCATTACCTGACTGCAACGCTAACCTGTAACAATACAGTATTGTAACTCACTTCCCATGGGAAGAAAAAAATTGGTAACATAGTTTTTATGGACAGAAAGAAGATATTTTCCCCCATCCTGTACCTAAAATTGTTGAGCTGTGTTTAACTTAAAGCCTTACTTCTATCTCATTATATGACTAGCTGACTTGTACATTGGATTTTATTTTTAAATCAGCTGTGCAGCACTGTAGGACATCTAATGAATACACTGACTAACACCTGGCCTGTCCTGCAATTTTAAAGTAATTTTCAATAGCATATGATGTGTTCCTTGGATGTTTGTATCTTGGGTGAAGGAGATGAGAAAGAAGGAGTGAAGAGAAAAAGAACAACCACAAGGGAAACAACACTTACCTCTTTTTGAGATGTGGTCTAGAATCTGAGGTCACCCAAAGCCCAAGGGTTGCCTGATCCCTCTATACACTATGCTTCCTACAAAAAACTAAATGGCTCTTTCTGCAATTAAACTCCTAATATATCTATAGGTTTTATAATATGCCCATCCTCAAAGGATTTAGTCTTCATGGGAAGACAGCCATCCTATTTCCCTTCTGTCCTGAAAATGTGTTTGAGAACTTAAGTTTGAAAGAGCCCAGCATGATGATTCCCAGAGACACATCAAAGGAGCAGCAGTGGAGCAACAGAAGCTCCCAACCCAGAAGACTGTTCAGTACTCTAGAGCACAGACTGCAGAATGACTTTGCATTTTAGGACCAATTATCAGTTGTAAGAAGAGGAGTATAAAGGATAAGGTGTCTTGCGAGTTGCATTGGAGCTATTCTGATAGTCCAGTGCCTTGGGAGCCTGCATCACAAACAAAAAACTTTTCAGATAGAGAAAGCAGCTGGTCAGTGTTTAGGGACAGCATTGATCCACCAGTGTAGAAGGAAGTGAGCACCTCATTGAGGGGCTACCTCTGTGCCATGCCAGCCTCGTTGTGACAGAGGAAGGATACTGCTAGGTGACATTGGTGAGGGTCAAATTTCTGATTATGCGTCATCTGTATAGGATCAGTCTTACAAGGTGCAAGACAGCACTGTATCTTCAGTGCTATGTCCAAGGAATCCTTAAATATTTTGATTCTTAAAGCATTGGAAGAATACTACTAATTATTTACAATGAAAAAAAAAAAAAGCTGTTTGGGCAGATGCTCAAGTTAGAGAAAGGGACACGGTAAATATCCCTTTTATTAATGTTTATTACAATCCTCTACTTCTCTTGCACTTAGGGAACAATTTTAGAAGACCAGCATTTGATATATAAGGTATATCCTTATCATTTATATATTGTAAGGATGCAATTTTGTCTGCCTGTCCTTACTTATTAAGACATTTTTGAAATAGGTAGTTAACAAGCCTCATGTAGAAATTTCTTTAGTCACTAGATTTAGTGACATTAAGCTTACCTTCTAGCCCTTCTCTTTATTCCAACTTTCAAATCCTTCATGTGAATGAGATTTAAATTTCACTTAATGAAAAATTTGTATCCTGAGAAAAATTGTCTGAAAAATTAATAAAAGGAAGTGCAATTACGCAAAGTTTTAATGAAAACAGAAGTGAAAATCAGTTCCTAAACACGACAAGTTCAGTGGTAGTAGCACCACTACAGATAAATACGTATAAGTACACCTATCACTACATCCACTCAAGATGAGATGATAAGACTATTTCCAGGTGGCTTTTATGTTCCAGCTGTTTACAACTGCAGAAGTCGCTTTGGTAAGAAAACTGCAGCCTGTGCAAGCTATGTGTGTTGATGATCAGCCTGGTGCCACATCAGATCCAGTGCCCAGAATACACCATGGATAGCAAACAGCTTACTGTGGCTCACAGAAGCACTGAATTTGGGCCAAATACTATATTTCTGCAGTCGGACTTCCAGGAAATATCATTCTTTAAATATAAATGTCCTCTGTGGGTTACTTATATCGGATATAGCTGGGCTTATTGGTGTGTGGTTGGCTCACAACATGCTTCTGCCTATCACTGACTCCACGTCTAAATAGACCTCCTTACTGGGACAGTGTTCACTGAGCAGGAACTCATTATCTAATGTCATAAATGTGTCAGGATTCTGTCTGTCCATGTCACTTCTGGTACACAGAAGGTTGCTGTTACTAAATAGGTATACTACACAATACTTAACATATTCATCCTTAAGATACCATTTATGAAATGAAATCTTTTATTTTCATGTGTGAAGTTGGGTTGTCCCGTAAGGAGACTGCCCTGTTCGTGGGTCTTGAGACAGGAATACAGGCAATCCAACAACATACTATGACTTCTCAAACCATCTCTGTAGTGTTCTTGTTGCATCCAGTCTCGTTCAGATCTGTCATCAACGCCACAGGATCCTCCTGTCAAACTCCCCTCAGGACTCTTCCAGCATCTGCTTATTGCAGCACCACTCGCCTCTAGAAGGAAATGTTACACCATTATCCATAAGGCCACATAACAAAAGGAGAAAGAGAAAGCAATTACACGGGTCAGGGTTGGATGTATGGACTGCTTGCCTTCTCCATTTCTCCCCCATCAGCTGATTGTTCTTGTGTCTGGCAGGACTTAGAGAGCAGGACAGCAAGCATCTGGTATTTCAGGCTTGGCTGTCCAGAAAGCAGAAAGCCTGGCAGCCCCTGTGGGTTCCTTTTACTTTTGTGGCAAATTATCTAGAGGCCTACAAACTCTCTGTATGAAGCCTACAAGACCAGTATGGCTCACAGCATCTAGGTATGGCACTAACTGGCAGGAAGAGTCTTTCTGGTTTTCATTTGTGCATGAGCAGGTGGTGGAGGTGCACTGAAGTCACAGCTTAGGGGACAAGGTGCTGCCCTCAGGACACTTCATCAGGGTCCTTAAGTCAGATTGAGGCATGCAGGATCAAATGACACAATACTAATGCCGGAGAGAACCAAACTGTCTTTGTTCTCCTCTTCACGTGGGCTAGGAAAATGGATCAGGATGTCATAGACCAATGGCTCTTAGTGCTCCCCAAACCATCTGGAAGTCCCAGAAAACCTGCTGGGCAGAAAAGTCTGCCTCCTCGTCTGTCCTGCTCCTCATTCTAAATACCAGATGGGGGCCACATATCCTGTCCTTCAACAAAAAGCCAAAAAAGCCTCTGCAGCCATGACACAAAGCAGAAGTAAGAGCATTTGACTTGAAGCAACACCCCAGCAGCCACCAAAGGAACCCTTGCCCTTCTTCCTCCCTCCCATCTTCCCCCACCTATTGGAGGTTTTGAAGGGTGGTACGGGGCTGTGAGTGACCCCCCAGCAGCCCAGTGTCTGAGTTTTAAGTGAGAGAGGCCGGGAGAATGGGCGGCTGGGCTGGGAACCTCCTGTGGCACCTCTCTCCCTCACCTGAGTGCCTGTCAACTCACCCTTGCCCTCCTGCCCTGGCTCAGAGAAACAAAAAACCCACGGTGGGACAGCCTCGGTAAAATAACACGGAGAAGCTGACCACCAAAATCGTTTTGCTTAATCCAAACCACAGCTGGGCACTGCCTTGCTTGCAGGGGAGCTGCCACAGCTGCCGTTCTAGGGCAAAACATCCCAAATTTCATCCCTTCAGACGTCTGTCAAAACACAGCTTTCTGCTGCTAGTTCTGTCCTTGCTCCATAGCTTTAAAATACACGCATACAAGGAAAAAGAGAGAAGTAAAAATATAAGACAGCCCCAGACTTTCCTGCTCTTAGACTGTTTAGGGTTTTCAAAGTTCACAGTTTCCTTGAGGGGAAAAGTAGTTACCATGTCAAAAAATGCCAGGCCTCCTGGCTTTGAGCAGGACTTCCCGAGTTCACTTACTGGCTCTTTCAGGGTTTGTCTGCCAATTAAACCTCTTCTAATGAGAAATACAACATTCATTAACAGCTAAACATCTGGTTAGAATATGCTGTCTTCCATTCTCCAAAAAATCAGCATCACAGGAACAGCTATTGTTAATCCTGGTGGGGTTTAGTTGCAATAAAAACTCCTTCTTTTTGCAGTATTTAAAAAGAATTAATGTTTGCATAACAAATTAAAGAAACTCGAACTGGGAATGCACACATCTGCAGGATGTCCTCGAGGCACTAACCTTACCCAAGAACACAAAGTCCTTGTTATGATATGCAAACTAATGAATCAGCTGAAGGAAGCATTTATATTTTGACTGTTTTAACTTTCTCTGCCTCAAATTAGCTGTGACTGTGGCTGTGACTCTGTAAGATTCTGTGAACTTTCTAGCTGAAATTAGTCTTTCCACTTCTGGATGTTATCACAGAGAAAGTAATTTGCTGGAAAAGGAATACAATTTATCTGAAACTTACCCCTTGCACATTCTGATATTTGGACAAAACAAGTTGCAGATCATAACTGGCTTTTGCACTCCTATCTGGGATTTGGAAGATTGGATGAGGAGCTTAGTGACATGGTCCAGCTAGGGGGTGTAGGGCTGGATGGTCCTGTGGGCCTCTCCTGGCTTGGAGTGGCTTGTGCGACTGTGAGCGATCTAGGTTTATGTTCACCACTCTGGGGCCCGCGTTCGGTCTCTACGGGCTTTAGATGGTGAGTTGGACTAGATGATCCTTGTGGGTCCCTTCCAGCTCATAGTATTCTGTGATTCTGTGATTCTGTGATTCTGTGATTCTGTGATTCTGTGATTTGTTAAACCCGTACTGGTCTTAGCTGGTTTAAACATAAAATTAAACTACGGTCAGGTAGCAGCACCTGCCTGGATGGGCTGCATTCTCACACAATGTGGATTTTTGTATAGTATTCCACGAACAGTTAAAGGAACTTCATACCTAAAACTTTCCATGCGCTGTGGCTTATTACCTTTTATTAAAACAATACATTGTTGGTTGACTTTTTTCTGTCAGAGTGAGCTTTTAAGAGGCCTGAAAGTCAATTTATTGGCAATTTTGACTAACATTTATTAATCACTCTATTATGCATTTTGTGCAGTCCCTCCTTAACCTCTATAGCATCTTCAGATCTCCAAACTTGAAGGTCGTTCCATCTTCTGCCTGGATCTCTGCTCCAAAATTAGTTTGAAAAGTATTTAATTGGTAATAATAGCTCTTCTGGTTTGTTGGGGGGGGTTCTTTTGTTTGTTTTGATTTTTGTTGTTACAGTACATGGACTTTGACATTGATTTGTCAAACTTAAAGATTTAGTCCTGATCAGATTGGAGGAAAAATGTGTTATGTGGCCTTCTTCGGCTTGCATCACATAGGAGTTCAGATTTGAGCTTGTGCTGCAGTCTTTCTGCCTGTCTCCAATACGTAGAAATATTTGAGTTGTAGTACGTTTTATGTAAACCTGTATGCAGCACCCTCCTATGTGTAATTTTATTCCACCTGCCTGAGATATATTTCTTCCTGTAGAGCATGTTTTGATATCTCTACTCTCCAGCACAATGACCTGAGAGACCAAAGCTGTGCTGCAGTGCAGTGTAGCCCTCCGGAGTCAATGGGTGCTTGTTTGGACTGTAGCACAAGAAGAGGGAGCTGGTACCTCCACTCTGGGAAGAGGAACATGTCCTGGGCCCTTTACATGTGTAATGCTCCTGTAAAACTCTCATCTAGTGATTCTGGAGATATTATTTAAAAGAAAACTTAGTATTGTTATTCAAAGATTACACAAACACTGCTGACAAGGTCAGCGTCTAGAAGGATTATCTAAAATGTAAAGGCCAACCATGTAAATAAAGCTCCTCAGGGGTAGCATTAACTTGCTTTGTAGTACATAGATTTATGTAGTAGCTTTCTTCATCTCTTGGTTTAAAAGTCCGTCTTTTTATTTGCTTATGCTGTCTCTTACTCCTTATCTTTTTCTGCCTGCCTCTTTCCTTCCGCAGTGTGCTGGCAGGTAATGCTAAGGGATATTTTTTTCCCACTTGTTTATATATGCATCTCTTACTCATTGCTTGAGTATATGGTGAAAAAAGGTGGCCCTTTTTAAGTCTGCATGTCCGATAACTGAGGTGTGGTACATTTGCAAAACATGGCCTAGAGGTTAAATGGTGGGCACCTTTACACGCATGCACCCACATGCACACACACTGTCTCACCTTTGAAAACCTTACCTATAAAATTACTCTTTTGTAACATAGAGCGGAATTACTGCTGAGGATTCCAACACATCAGATCAGGGTATGACTATCATGTGAAGATACTCACTGGTCATTTCTTTGCTAAAACAGTTCAGCTTATAAAACCAGAGCTCCAATTTCTGCAGTGGAAGCAAATAGTTAAGCAATAAATAAAAATAATCATTAAAAGTAATTTGTCATCCATTATAAAGGTTTTCTTTTCTCTGTTTTTCAGCACCTTTTTCTTTCTAAACTTGAAGACTTTAAAAACGCAGCAGCCAGACAGATCTATTGCTCCAGAATCAGAGATAAGAGTCCTCTTACTATACTTTTACTCTGTATACCATTTTACACTCCTTTTATAACTTTCCAACTCTCTGCTGTTGTAAGTGCCATTAACACCATTTTTACTCATTTATTTTTCACTTTGTCTAAGTTTCCTCTGTATTTAGGGGTTTCTTCACCTGCTGCTGCTGGGACGCTTCCCAATTCTCAGATCTCCAGTGCCACTGCTACTATCTCCAGTGCTCACTGGGGCTGGCCCCAGGCCTGGCTCGCTCCTCCAGTACTGCTCTTCCTACTTTCCCTTGGTTTGTAGAGTCTTGTGACAGTCTCCGCAAGCCTGAAGTGTCTTTCCTCCATCCTTGGCTGTTTCTGCTTTTCCTTCATTTGTTTCTGTGTAGCTAGCATACCATGCTAGGTTAGTGACACAGAAGGAGTCTCAGCCTCAAAGAACTTGTCATGTCACATTGTTTCTATTTCCAATTGTTATTTTATCACTCTAGGTAATGGCATTCACCTTTCTCTTTCCAGTCACTGTTTCGCTGTGTAACACACCTTGTGGTTTCTGTGGCTGTAGTTGAAAGAGGATATGTCAAAATAAATCAAACAGTCCTCAGATTAATGTAACATATAGAAAAAAAACTGTATAAAATTTTCATTCTTTCCTATCCTACTGCCTTATGCTATCTATGGCCAATATTTTCAATTTAATTGCCTTAAATTGCTACTTGAAATGTATATTTAAGCATTTAAGTAAGCAGTGTACCATGTAGAAAGCTCAATGTCTAAAGCTTTGTGAGTACCCAGAAGATCCTCAGATCAAAACTTAGTTGTCCTTGTTTGGTATTCTTATACAAGGTTTTGGTGCCAGACTAAGCATTTCCAATTGCATTGGTCAAAAATCCGTGAGTCATCAAAATAAAGATATATGCTTAAGAATTTTGATATTAAAACCAACTTTAACAAAGGTTAAGTCTGTTTTCCATTATTTATTTTGTTTGCTGCTGGTGCTGCAGTCTTTAAAGTTCCATTTAAAAGATTTTTTTCTTCACAACCAGGAGGGATAGTAAATGTCTCTATTGCCAAATGAGTTTCACAGTTGTCATGGGTTAGAGTTTGAGATATTTGCAACAGGTACCTGTTTTGAATTTTTTCCATTTTTTCTCCTGGGGTGAACTCAGCTGGCCATTTCTTTCATCGGAGGATGCCAGGGCGGACCAGCGTGGCCACCGGCTTGTTGACTCCTGCCATTCTAGTGCTGCCCCCGCTGCTCGGTGTGGCCGGCCGGCGGGCCAGTGGGACACCTGCAGATGACCAAGGGTGTGTTTCCCAGAGCCCCTTGGCTCGGCTGGCGCACATGGCTGTCCACAAGAGGTTGACCCCCCATGGACCTACGGGAACCCACGCTGCTGGCAGTGGGCAGGTGCTGCTACCGTTGGGGGCAAATGGGTGCCGCTCCCCACTGGGCTGGCAGTAGCACATGGGATGCAGCTGGGTGCTTCCATGATGTGACGTGGACAGGGTCTCTTCTGGAGTTAGCGGAAGACAGACAAGATTGGTGTCTCAGAGCTGCTCCTCATTGAGCAGAGATGGAACGATGGTGGGAGGGGGTAGAGAGGCTTTTAAGAAGTTGCTGCTTCTGGGATCTCTCTCTCTGCTTTCTTCGGACTGCTCCAGCGAGATGCTGTGCTGGATCCAGCTGTTCCATGGAATTCTTCACCTTCCCAGTATTTCGACTGACTTGCGTTCCAACGGCAAAAGACTGCATCCTATCCTGTCCTGCTGATAAGCGCCGGACTCTGGACTCTGCCTTGCTGCTT
>WEKX01026790.1:1389-60934 GCA_013390025.1 Pitta sordida | reverse complement strand
CTTGAGTCCATTTCCTCTTGTCCTGTTGCTTGTTACCTGGTAGAAGAAACCGACCCCTGCCTCCTTTCAGGTAGTTGTATAGAACCATAAGGTTCCCCTGAGATCCCTTTTCTCCAGATTAAACATACTCAGTTCCTTCAGCTGGTCCTCACAGGACTTTTGCTCCAGACCCTTCACCAGCTCCATTGATCTTCTCTGGACACGTTCCAGCACCTCAATGTCCTTCTGGAATTGAGGAGCCCAGAACTGAGCACAGCACTCAAGGTGTGGCTTCATCAGTCCTGAGTACAGAAAGACAACCACTGCCTTGGTCCTGTGGCCACACTATTTCTGACACAAGCCAAGATGCCATTGGCATTCTTGGCCACCTGGGCACACGGCTGCCTTGTGTTCAGTCAAGTCTTGATGAGCATCCCCAGGTCCTTTTCTGCTGGGCCACTTTCCAGCCACTCTTTCCCAAGCCTGTAGTACTGCGTCCTATAGTACTGCATGGGGTTCTTGTGACTCTCATGAAGATGTAGAACTTGGCCTTGTTGAACCTCATGCTGTTGGTCTTGGCCCATCGATCCATCCTGGCCAGATCCCTCTGCAGAGCCTTCCCACTCTCAAGCAGAACAACGCCCAGACAACTTACTGTCATCTGCAAACTTACTCAAACCCCTCATCCAGATCATCAATAAAGACATTAAACAGGATGATTTTATGTCTCTCATCCTTTCAAAACCCTTGGCTGCTGATTACTCCCAGCAGGAGAAAGTACAGGTTTAGAAATAAAAAAATCAATGTGACATTTTCATTTGTTTATTGTCTTTTCCTTCCTACTGCTCCACTGTAGATGACTAATTTCCCCTTCAGACCTCATGGGGGGACTGACAGCAGAGTATGACCCCCAGCTGTTTCAGGAATGGCTATTCATTTTGCCAGAAGAAACTTGTCTGGCAGCAGAATGTGCAGCCCACAGGCAGTCTCCCTACAGTGTCTTTCTTAGAGGCAGCTACTGACCACGTGTAGAAAGTGAAACAAGACCTACAACTTCTTTTTCTGCAGGTAAAATGGTACCTGTACATTCTCTTCTGTCCCATAAGCTCTTTAGGTCTGGAGTAGACATCTGATCATCATCGTTGTACGAGCAGGGGAAATCCCACACTAATCCACTTACTTGCATGAGTTCCCTCTGCTCTTGCAAACCATTGTCTGCCCAGGTTCCACTTGACCCTTGGGCATATAGATCCCCTCCAAGAAATGCCACAGCCACACAAGCAGAAAATACAATGCTCAAAACAGTAACACGCAAACACTCTACGCAATTCAGATGAAGTTGAACAGTTGTTTCATATTTGATGCAAACCATTTTTTTGTGAGATGTAGCCATACTCTACAACTGCAGAAGTGAGACCTACCTACAGGTTAATGAGACTGTGGAAATTGCAAACTTAATATTTTCCCTCCTGCATGGAGCTCTGATGTGTTTTCTACATATTTTCTTTGAATTTATTTCTTTTTTTTTCCTTTATTTTTTTTTTAACCCAGAGCAGCTGGGACTATTAGCCCTCCAAAAACAAGATTTCCAGGAAAATCTAATTACATGAAATATATTTCAATTCAGAACACATTTTACAGCCTACTTTGAAAACAAAGCTACTAGTTATGGTGCTATAATGTTATCACTGATGTTATAATAGGGATTTTGTGTCCGACATGACTCCTATCTCACCACTCTATCAGATTGGTTGGTTTTTGCACAGTCTGACTAAGCATTAACTAAAAACGTAAATCCTAAGGAATTTTCCAGTTCACTTCGACATTTTCTAGTTTGCTGCCATGCATAAAAACACCACTTTACAAAATCCCATGCTGTTGCTTTTGTGAATGAATGCAGAACACTCTAGGAGCCATGGCAAATACAGAGTTCTACATGGAGAGTCTTAATTTATTCCAGCTGGACAATTTCTCATCTCTCACTGTGTCCTGTACTTCCTTAATCAAACCACCTGTTGTTTCAGATAATAGTTTTAGCCATTTATCTGCCTGTTTAAAGTTTACAGTCCAAAGAGGAAGTAATAGCAAGACGGTCACTCAATCTGTACTCTCCAAACAGATAACTAAATTCAATATTCAAATGAAAGACAAATGTTCAATTGGACAAAGAAGCAGCTGAAGCAGCTTAGTAGACTGCATTCCTATGGGGAAGAAAGTCCCCTGCTTTTAAAATTTAGGCTTTTCTCACAGTTAGAAACACACCCTTAGGAAACAGCAAATAGATTCTCCCAAATACAGGGAACTGCACAGTTTCCAAATAAGGAATTCTCCACAGAGTCTTAAACAAATGAAATCATCCTCTTTTCCTATTGTAAGTCAAATGATTAACTTTTTCCCTAGACTAGACTTAACTATACTTCCCTGGATCAGAGAATCACAGAATCACAGAATTAGTAAGGTCGGAAAAGACCACAGAGATCATCGAGTCCAACCTATCACCTGTTATCTAACCTGAACACATTCATAGCCATCGATGAACACATTCATCTAGGAAAGGACCTATGCTGTCACTTTCACTTTTGCAAAAGGATGTAGAAACAATGTCTCAAGTTCCAGTAGACAGACTCGTTTCTCTATCTCCTTTTCATTCTCTGCCTCAATTGATTTAGGAGAGCCCATCTGCCTATGGAGAAAAGCTGAAAAGCAGGTTTTTTAAAATACAAACTATCTTTCTGAAGTTTGTAAAGAAGATGTTCACATGACAAATATTCGTTACTGCTCCCAGAACAAAGGGCCCAAACCCAGATATGTGTAACTTGTTTAGGAAAGGGAAAAAAAGAAGCTTTAACTACTGTCTAATCTTCTTTTGCTCTATTAGCCTTTTGCTGAGTAACAGGCTTTAGGAACCTCTTACAACCAAGGTCAAAGATTGCTACACCCACACTGATTTTAAAAAGTGCCCTTGAGCCCAAAGCTGACATGCCCTTGCCTTCCAGTTCCAACAAAGACACCTTTACCTTCCTGTAACTTGTAATGACAGCTTGTGAGACCCTGTTCAGAGGTGACAATGTCTGTTACGCACAAATCTACAGTTCCTGTCTGGAATTAGGATTTTCCCCCAATGCTTTGTATCAAGTTCTTACTTGCAACTTTCTAAGAGTTATTTTAGCCCACAGGCAGACTTCTCAATTACTCTTTCAAGATTTCCCAATAAAATCAGGACCTAACTATTAGTGATTTTGGCTTTCCCCCTCCAAGAAGTTGGTAAGCAATCAGATCCAGCGGGAGCATGGCCTACTCCCTAAATATCCTCCTGACACCTTCATGGGCAGCAGTGGCTGCTAGCTGATCCAGCCCACTCAGTCCTTGGAATGTGCCAGCAGCACAGCAGAGCTGGCTTCAAGAACGAACACAGAGTTAGACCCTATAAAGAAGGCAACACAGCTGGAATTTCCATGCATATCATCCAACGCTCACTTTCCATCTCTATGCTTGAGGGCTAAGTCTCAGTTCACAACAACATTTTTCAGCTCCAACAGAAACTGAAGCTCCTCAGACTTTTTGCTGATAACAACAGCACAATCAATAAAGAACGTGGAAGGAATACCTTGGAGGAGTGAAAAGGCTGTTTTGGCTTTAAGGAACTAATGCCCTCATTCCATAAAGATTACTCTTCTACTTGGAAAGAGGGGAAAGGTGGGGAGGAGTAGGGGAGGAGATTGACACTTCTGTTTCACTTCTCTACAGCACAATGGAGGGAGTTGTCTCCCACATCTGGTTTTAAATTTGGCCCTGGACAAAGCCAACCCCAACCACTGCTGTGCAGTTACAGTCTCTCTATCACTCTCTCAGCTGTGTGCATCCCTGGGAAGAAACTCTCTTGCCAGGCATGTTCTTGCCTCCTCCCACTCATTCACCCACTTGAGTTTCCCTGGCAGCTGTGTCTTAGCCTTGCTCCAGCCCTTAGGATGTCTCCACCTACCACTTCCTGCCATGAAAACCCTTTAGATTTATACCAGATCTGCCATCTTGGATAACGAGACACCAAATGCTCAGCTGCATCACTTCTCAAAGGCACAGATGGGGGAAGGGATGTAGAAGTGACTTAAAGTACCTTGGTAGCTCTTTTTCTGCTTGGGTTCTAGGGGATCAACACACATCGAGAACTGAATCTGTTTTAAGAGCCCTTTAATTCCTTTAATTCATTCCAGCAGCCCTTATAGTATCTAAGAGTCACCACAGTGAACACTCTGCACAGCAACTACTGTGTGGGAGTATTTATGACTGTACTCTCTCAAGATGTGTACTGTATTTATGACTGCACTCTCTCAAGACTGTACAGCTCTCAAGATGTGACAATTCTCTGACTCCAGTTGTGATCCTTCATGATTCCTCAGCTGCTATAGCCTGTCCCTGTTGTAATTTTTAGTCATTGCTAAGGCTCATGCCATTCCCTGGTGCACAACAGGAGGACAAATACGCAGTTCTACTCTAGCCAGGTCTGAAAAGGTGCAAAGCCTTGTAAGACAGAAGCTGGGAGAAGATGAGAGCTGCGTAGCTCTGTGGAGATTAGGAAAGAACCTGCAAAGGGGCTCAGTCCTTTGGGAGCAGACGTTCCACAAGAAGCTCAGCAAGAAAGAATAGTGCACTTCAGAATCCCTCTTGACATCTTTTTTTTTTTTTTTGTGGAAGAGGGAGTGAATTAGTTCAGCGCATCATTGTGGAGGAGGTGACTTGTTCTGTTTGCTCTGTTCAAAGTTTCTAAAATTGGAAATACAAAATATGAAATCAATTTCCAGACTCTCAGTCCATCAGTGGCTGAAATGAAACAAATATTTTTACATTCTATTTCTGGCAGGTATGTCATTTAATGTTACAAATCTGTAATGTTTGGGCTGTAAATGCTTCAGGGAATTTGAAAGCAAACTACTTACACTGGATTTTAAATCACAGAAAAATTTCTATTACTGTGAATTTCTCACACGGTACAAAAATGAGCTTTGATGCATTTAAATTTAGCTCTTCTTTATTTACCTCATAACATTACAGCAGAAAAGGGTTCATAAATATTGAGTATAACACCACAAATAATGTAAAAATAATGAAAGTCAAGATTCCTAAAGAGAAAAACTGTTGTTTTATGACAGCAGGCAGCAGGGACAGAAGTGAGGCACAAAGAGAAGGTACTTATTAAAAAATGAACATTATACGGAAGCAAATATAGGACTACATTTCTAATAATGTAGCTTTCAGAAAATGTGTGCTATGAATCCTTTTGAACCCCTCAAGACTTGGAATGCAACATGTGCCAGAGGCCAAAACCAAAGCACGGATACAAATACTTCAAGGAATTAATTTAAAATACTGTAAGATTCCTGCATGTACAGTAAATTATTGTGACTACAATTTCAATGTTCTTTGTGCTAGAGATGAATAAAAGCAGATCTGCCATACTTCCAGAATATAGGAATAGCTGGCATTCACATGGAGGCATTCATGGCATGATAAATTAGGCATTTCTCTCCTCACTTTTACTGGCTTCCTTACAGTATTAGGAAAATCTCATTGCTAACAAAAAGCAAGGTGGGGTTTTTTTTCCCCACAAGAGACCAATGCTTATACATTTCCTATCCATCCCACATTTCTATTTCTGGTTTTCTGGAGACCACTTGTCCCCTCCCATGCCAGCTTAATTGTCATAATAAAACTATGCCCTGTTCAGTTTCTGAAAGACAAATCAGGATCCAAATCCAGGAAAAGGGTTCATGGCTGTGAATCAATTAGGGAGACTTCTTCCAGCCCAGAGTTAGTTAAGTAAGACCCTGAGCTTCAAAGATTTGGATGTCTAACTTGTATTTAAAGGCACCTAATTACCTTTAAGAATCTGAGCCTAAGCCCCTTGGGGTTAACTTGTGGCTCCCTCCTTAGCATTTCCTACCGTTGTTTCAGAAAGATGCCTGCTCAGCTTGCTGATGCGAGGCATTTCTGGAAGGAACAGGTCTCTCATTTCAAACCTGTGGACGCTATTAGGTATCACAGCAATTAAAAGCTAAGGGGCTTCAATGGAAATGCTGGCACCTTTTAATTCACCACCATTAATTTAGCTTCTTATTGCCACTGTCTTAGCTTTGCACACACTTGAAACCCACTTACTGTCCCTTCCTCTTATGCCTTCCACAATCTATATGCTTCAATACAATGACTTCTCCCACAGGCACTACTGCACAAGCCTTCCTCTAAGAAGCAGCAGACTTTTTCTTCCCTCTCCTGCTTTGCAACATCCTTGCTTTGGAATCCCTCCAGTAAGCTCCTTAAGCACATGTAGTCATGAGTACTTAGCACAGAAGAGAATTACATAAATAATAATAATAATAAAAATATAATTAAAAGCCCATAAATGGAACCTTAAGGGCCTTCTAATCTTTACGTGTGCTTGGAGAGCAACTTTCTGAAGCTCTTTAATTTGGGTAAGAGTTCTTAGCAGCAACATAATAATCAAAATATCAAACAAGTTTGTACAATTACATAGCCAGGTGGGCTCCAGCACAAGGCAATATGTGTATATGGTTTGGCTGTGGCAGAACATTGCCCACACCTGGATTCCTGAAGTTGATTTTTAAACGAAGTTTGCAGGGAATGTGTAGGATGTGTTACTCTTCTGCACTACTCACTCGAAATTGGGTGCCAGGTTGGAGGAGTGAATAATTTTGGAAGCAATGGGTTTCATTGCAGTTCCTAGAATAAGCCATGGCATAATGTATGCAGTTACATAGGACGTGCTAACAATACACTGTTGATGCCTATATTCATTGACCTTGATTTGTTTAAATTATATCATATAGGATTTCAACAACTCTGGTGTTCACAAGAATATGTTGTTCTCCATTTTAATGGAAGATTTCCGAATCAAACTTGTGAAAAAAAATGAGTTAATAGGGCTGCTGCAGTGTCTGGTCTTTCATGTGACTGAAATGTTGCTCATCCATTAAAAAATAGATATTCTTGGACGAATAATGATTTTCTCTTCAAACCAATTTGGCTACAACATCAGTCCCCCAACTGATCAGCAGTGGGATCTCAAAGAGGTACCGAGTTTTCCATGAAACACACTTATTTTAGTGAACACTTGAATGGTTGGAGTGTGGAACTGCACTTGGAAAAGAGCTCTCCTGGGAACCCACACGCCCGAGGCGGCTCAGACACAGCCCACGGACCCTGCTCCCTGTCATGGAAGGCGCTTGTGTGCTGCCTGTTACTTTCTCCTTATGGTTCTGGGAAGTCACCAGTGTGTTTTCCACAGAGACATGGACGGGCGGGATCTGAGGGGGCTGCAGGGACCCGAGTATGGGCACTGCAGCCTTGTGGGGGGATCTGGTGTGCATGGAGAGGCAGACAGAGAAAATGGAATGTGCAAACAGGATTCCTGACCAAAGCAAAGAAACGCAGTGGGTTGAAGGGGAGGAAAGTGTGCCTGGGAAACAGCAAGACTACTCTGCATCAGGTACCTCCTAAACACCCGGGAGGGTCCATCGCCCCTCAGGGGACTGGCACGGCCGAGGTGGTCCCAGGGCCAGCAGTGCTCTGCAGCCCTCTGCCTCCTCCTCACAACAGCTCTCCTTGTGCTTCCCTCTCCCAATCCTGCCCCAAACCAGGGCAAGGAAGCGAAAAGTGGAGGAGCTCATCAGAGCTGCAGAGCTGAGGGGAGTGGGATGACCCCTGCTGATGGAGCAGCTGGGCTTGAAATGCTGCACCCACAGCTTGCTATTCCTCTGCTGTCAACAAATACAGCGGGAAAGCATCAAGCCCATGTACTGCTCATCTGTGTAAAAGATGGCAATTTGCCACTGACAGAGGTTAATCCTCCAGCTCATGTGGCAGAAGGCCATGTTGTGGAGTTACACCATTCATCAAGCCTGCTAATGATCCTGTGGTAACATGTGAATTCAGATGATGAGCATCCTCTCTTTGCTTTTAATACAACCTGCAAAATTATGCTGCAGGAGTTGTTCTTAATTTATCCTCCTTCTGCGTATATTCAGGATGTTGCAGGTTTTAATGGCAGGATTGTGTGTTGTTTTCCACAGGATGCCTCTCTTCCTCAGTGCATGACGTGGATGGTGCTTCGGGGATGAATTGTAGCTCGGTACTGGAGAGGGATGTTATCCAGATGGCTCTTGTTCTCATTTTGCAGAAACTGTAACATGTACGGTGAGCCATGTGAGGGAGATAGGGTGGAGATGGGATGGTCTCAGGAACAAGGTCGTTTAGCAGAACTGGAATCTTTTTGCCAGCATGACAGAGCTGCTTACACAACTCTAGGCATCAGCTTTAACTCCAGCATGCTGGCCTCTGCAGCTATGTGCCCCATTCTCCGCTGTCCAACCTGTGCTGTTATAGCTACAGCTGAGATCACCAGACTTAAAGTAAGTTCAAAATAAAAAAGCTAAATACTACGTAAAAGTACGCAAACCAGAAGTTGGAGGTGTCTCAGACCAAGAATCCAAATTACCTTATCTCTTTTTCATGTTCTTTACCAGCCTTAATGTTCAGTGAAATGATGATTTTCTGCAGTATCAAAGCTAGATTTGTTCCTTCATGTCACATCTGCCCGTATGTCATCCCCTGCCTCTGTGTAGCAGCTACCAGCTCCCCAAGTGCACTAATGAAACCATCTGTGGGCCTGCAGTGCAAATGATTTACAGGCCAACGTTGTAAATGATTGTATCGGCTCTCCCATGGAGGCAGCGAACCGTGCTGCCAGAATGGGGCTGGGCAGCAGGAGATGGGAGCCAAAAGAGAGGGGATGTCTTCAGCTGCTTTTGCCATGGGAGGAAATTTTCCTGTAACAACACCCTGAGTCCCTCGCCATTCGGGTAGCAATGAGTGTGAAAACTTGCCCCGCTCCTCCAGAAGGCGTGTAACAACATCTACATTAGTGCTGGTGAATAACTCTGTCGCCTGAGTCCCTGAGCAACACCAAGGAATAATTCTCTGTGCAGAGCAGAGTTAGGGCAGCATTTGGCATATGAAGACACACAAGCACAGGCAGAACAGAGGAGAAATCAAATTATTGACCAAGCGGTTACTGGCTGTTCTGCTCGCCAATGATGCTAGAGTCCCACAGGAAAAAAACCCACCTCAGAACATCCCATGTAATTACAGATTGCATCCTCACACAGTTGTGCAAGAGGCACGGCTCTTTACCCGGAATTTGACTAGAATACATACTAATCATTTCCTCTGAGATATTCTGTTTATCCGACAATGCCTCTCTTCCCATTTATATCTGGTCGGCATGGCTGTTTTTCCATTTCAGCCTGCCTGGCTCAGGCACCTGTGAGGGTGCTGCAGGCTGAGCAGGCTGTGAGGAGAAGTGACAATGAGCTGATTCGGCATCCCAAGTCCTGCCTGCTGCAGGGGCAGCCCAGCCCATGGCTTCAGCCCAACCTCAGCTGCTGCCTTCATTTCCTCCCCTCCGAGAGAGGCAGGCTGCATTCCCCAGGGAAAGGCGGGCTCTGGAATACATTATTGATTTGCCAGAGGAGACTCTTGCCGGAGGGCAGTGAGAGAACAGGACAGCTGGGCCCTGCAGAGGGTGGCTTGCCCGCCCAGAGATCAATATATTTCAGCAAACGGGAGCAGGCACTGGTGAAGCTAGAAGTTAGAAGGATAAAAGTTATCTTTCTTTTTTTTTGTTTTCCTCATGGGGAAAAGAGACAAGAAAATAGGTTTAAGGATTCTAGGTGTAGAAAAGAATAACATCTTCATTTACAGAGTAGCACAACCCAGCCAGAAGTGACAGTTTTAACAAAAATCTGTTTTAAGGTTGTCTATAGCTGAAGAAACCATGACTGCTAAGGCTGGGGAATCTAGAGAGTTTAGTGCATGTTTGTTGGGTTACTTTTGGTTTGAAATAAGGGAAGCGTCAGGGGCAATGACCAAGGGCCCAAGTCAGTATTTTGTGGTTTTACAATCACACTTTAAAAAATGTTTTCTCCTTCCTGTTGCTGTGTGGAAGATCCACCAAAATAGCCCTGAAGATTGCCAACACACCAGGCAAAAGAAAAATGTAATGCTAGTAGCATCTACTAGTTTTTTGCAGTTTGTGTGACATACACCACCAGGAAACATAGATTCGAAACGTGAGTGTGTTTTCTATTGTGTTTTATTTGACAGTGACTCTTTAAGAACATAACATTGCCTCCAGAGTTTATTTTACAGTTCCCAGTAAATAAGAGCTAAGCTGCCAGGCGTGGTTACTTCGGCCTGGGGTTTTTTTGTTGTTGTTGGTTGTTTGGTTTGGGGTTTTTTTTTTTCAGTTGCTCCTAAAATCATGGTCTAAAAACTCCTAAAATGCAGATTGAGCTGTTGCATGGTTTTGGAAGGACTTGTTCATTGTGTCCTCACAGCACTCCATACTCTGCTTCACTGTTGCACAGTTGCTTCTAAGTCTGTATTCAAATAAATCATTGTTATAACTTTGTTGTCTTCTGAATAGCACTTCTTTTTTTTTCCCCCAATAGCTAGAATAAAAAAATAATGAGCTAAACAGAGCACAAGTGGTGACTGTTGAGTTCATGCTGACAACATGCTTCTTGGGATGGCTTTGGTCCATGCAGTGCCCAGACACAAGCCAGAAGACATCATGAGGACTTGTTTTAGGAGAGAGGAATGCTGCCACATGGACACGAGCTTGGCAGTATCACTGGCCCTTAGAGTCAGAGGACAGGCACTGAACCTATGGAACTGTAATCAGGTAATTAGTAGGAAGTGCTGCCACAAATTGCAGCTTCATTAAGTACTTAGCTGTCCTACACCTCTGCTGTGTAATGGTTCTGGTCCTCTGCACTATCTCTTAGGAGAATCTCAAGCTGGTGGAACATGTAGGGTGCATGAAGCTGCTTGCTTGGATTCTTTATAGAGTGTATGGTGATTTAAGTAACAAAATGCAGATTTCAGCTGCACCAGATATATCTGAGTAATCTCCTTTTTTAGAAAAGTGTGTGCTTCCTCTAGGATATGAAATATGAGCTATAAGGTAAAGGGAGGAAGAAGATGGATTAAACTTTCATTTTCTTCTCCTACTACAAGTCTAACCTCTGGCAGTGAGTGTCATGTCAGCTGGACACTTTCGTGCCTCAGACATTACTGCTAAGCCTACCGGTATTTGTCTGTAAGAGACCAACATCAATTTGAAGAAGGGAGATGTCAGGAACCTGTGTCCTTCAGCGTGCTGCTTCAGCTATTCAGCCACTAAACTTAGAGATACAGCAGTTGTAAAACAACAAAATAAATTCCAGCTTCCCTTCCTCTCCCTCCCCAAAGCCCCTGGGTTCTCCCTAAATAATGTCTGTGGTCACCCAGTTAAGTCATTTGCAAAGTTTCCACTTACCACAGTAATTTCATAGGAATGAGCATGTTCCTTCAGTGCTCTGTGATAATAACAGCAGAAATAGGGAATGGAAAAAAAAAACCCAGAGGAAAGTAGAGGCCTCCCTAGAACTGCCCTTTTACTCAGTAGCCTGAGCAGAGAATCAGGGACAAGCCAGGCAGGACTTCATCCTGAGCTATCATGTCAGTTAAGACTGGAAGCAATTACTGACAATTTCACAGGGTTAAGACCACATTTAGGGTTTGATGGTGTTTGTTCAGGCAAGAAGTCTGTCTATGCACTTAATACCAAGCGCTTTTAGTTAGTCTGATTCACAGGTTGTTACATCTGAAAAGACTAAACTCCAGTAGAATTTGGGAACAGAACAGGGAGACCCACGTGTACCTTAAAATGTCTTCCTTAAAACTAAGGCAGTGACTACAAGCCCTCACTTCTAAAGCTGTGCTTTAAAATCCCTGAGGTTTTTTTTTTCTGCTCTTCTCCTGCTAGGCTTTATGAAGCATTATGAAGCTTTTTAGGATTTCTGAAAACTGGGGAGTTGAAGTCACAGAGAATTTCACTGACTAAACATCTTGCTGACTTGAAGCTTCATCAGAGCAGTAGCCTTATACCCTGGAACATAATTAAGACAGATCTTTTTTGAGGTAGGAAAGACACAAATGTTAAGGAAAACATAATATTCATGCAGCATTGTGTGGAGTTTTGGATATCACAATATAAGAATGATATGAAGCTGTTAGAAAATGTCCAAAGGAGGGCACTGAAGATGGTGAAGGGCTTTGAGGGGAACCGTATGAGGAGCAGCTGAGGTCACTTGGTCTGTTCAGCCTGGAGAAGAGGAGACTGAAGAGAGATCTTATTCCAGCCTACAACTTCCTTGTGAGACAGAGGAGAGGCAGGCACTGATCTTTTCTCTGTGGTGACGAGTGACAGAACACGAGGGAATGGCCTGAGTCTGTGACAAGGGAGGTTTAGGTTAGATAGTATCAGGAAAAGTTTCTTCAGCTTGGACACTGGAACGGGCTCTCCAGGGAAGTGGTCACAACACCAAGCCTGACAGAGTTCAAGAATTACTTTGACAATGCTCTCAGGCACATGGTGTGATTCTTCGGGATGGCCCTGTGCAAGGCCAGGATTTGGACTCTAATCCCTGAGAGACCCTTCCAACTCCATGACTCTCTATGCAAGAGTGAAGGAGAGCTATTTCCAGCATGATGTTGGATGTGTGTGGAACATGGCTGTACTAATCCAGATTTGCACAGATAACACACTGAGTTAATACAGATCTTTGGTTTAGGAGCTTCACTGTTCCAAAAGTACCTTTGGGGTTTAGGAATTTTCAGTGGCACCAGGGTGCTTAAATGCAGTAATTAGAAGTACAGACAGTGTGAAGGCTAAAAGAGTAGAACTAAGTGACTCTGAGTAATACATGATTTTAACACCCAAAGCAATGCCAGCATGTGCCCCCCACTCCCATGAAGCGGCCACAGCTGTGCACCATTTCAGGGAGAANAACATTCCCGTTTGTTTACCTTCACAGCATGCAGGACACCCTTAATATTCAACCTTAACTCTCAGGCCTTCTGAATGATCCTAAAGTCTACTAATCCTTCTAAAATTCACTAGAAATTCACTAAATATTCACTAATTCACTAAAATCCCTAAATCTCTATGCCCTTACCTAACACACTAAATTTGTCAATTTCTGATTCTTCAAATCAGAAGGGTTTCTGTTCTTGGCCTTGTAAGTATCAAAAGCCTTCAACATAAAGTCTACAGCCACATTAAGTGTATTTCCCTTTTTATTTCAGTTTTTTTCCTCAGAACTTCTGCGTACAGAAATACAATTAAATTTCTTACTCCTCAGCATACACTTTAGTACAGTGGTGAGTGCCCCCACATGTCGTGTGGGAGACCCGGGTTCGATTCCCACCAGGGAGACAGTGTTAAGAGTTGGACTTGATGATCCTTGTGGGTCCCTTCCAACTCAGAATATTCTGTGATTCTGTGATTCTCCAAGCAATTCTAGTAATCAAATATGAGAACAGTAGAAAAGTATGTCTGTGAATTTAAAGGAAATCTAACAGAAAATTCAAGTGGATTTTTGAATAGCATAGTTTTAAAGCTAATCAGTAGCTTAAAAAATGCACTTCATCTTTGGAATTTCACAAGAAAACCACTTCTAAAAGAAAGCATCCCTGTTTCTCCTTTTCCTTAGTTCCCAGGGTACTTGCAACAGCTTCTATTTTGTGTGTTGAAATTAGTTTTTTGGTACTGAATTGAAAGAAACTAAATTATACTTGTCCTTTGTTTATCTTGCTAATTTGGTGAACTCTTGCCTTTCAGACCTGAGTTGATATCTTCTGACCTATACAGAAGTAGCGCTCCTTTACATCATGGGCCCAGGGCACCAGCCCCTTGGAGCACCCTGCCTTTTAAACACCAGCCGCCTCTCCCATCTCCCCTTTAAAAAGCCAGTGAGCTGAACTTGTCAACCTCTTTCTGTGGGCTCTTATGATATGTAAAGGGGAGTGGCAAGGGGAGGAAACCTGAACATGGAAATGGGATGAATTACAGTGCACAGCAGTGTAGCCAACGGGTATAGAAGATGGCTAANGCAGGCCAGGATGCCGTTGGCCCTTTTGGCTGCCTGGGCACACTGCTGGCTCATGGTGAGTACAGAAAGTCTGAAGAAATGAAAAATCAGAAGAAAGTTTTAAGACACTTTTACTAAGGCACATGTGTCTTCTTTATGGTGCTGGGTTTTGTGGCGGTGCTTTATAGTTTATCAGCCAGGCTTTAAAATGTCTCAGCCTCCTTTCTACTCATTTATGTTGCCATCTAAGCCAAAGATTTCATTGGGTTTGCCCTCTTCCCCTGCGCTGCCTCGAAAGGTTCTTCCTCTCCAGCACTTTTACTCCTCACAAAGTGCTTGTTACCTGTCCACTGCTTTCTAGCCCTTTTCCCTTCTGTGTCTGATCACATCTGACAGATAATTTTAAGATACTTTTTAAAATACTAGACTAGAATGCCTCCAGTTTTGAAGTCTCTTTTGTTACATTTCCCTCAGCTGAACCTTGGTAGTTTGAAGAAGCAGAAATCATTGCCTGCTTAAGATAAAACATCTCCACTGCATCTAAGCATGACCCTGTGATGAGAACAGACTGGCTTATCATTTTTCTGTTCCTTCCATGTGGCTGCTATCCTTACTAGCCTATTCTTCAATTTTCTACCTCAACTTATGCCAAAAGTAGTATCCAGGTATTAAGGTATGATAAAGTCCATTAGAAAGACTCAGAAGTTTATCTTCACAGAAGGGCAGCAAGCATCAGCCTTCAAAAAACAGGACCAACAACATGGTGCCTCCTATTTTACTTCCCTAGAGCAAACAGAGAATTGCACAAGATATGACTTATATGATGGCACAAAATAAAGGAATAGAAGTGTTCCCAGAGCAATAATTGTAATTACCTCAACAAACCAGATGGGCACCTTGGACTGCTAAACCAAGTCCTGTTTACCTGGACCATCACTTAACATCTAACAGCATACTTTGCCTCCCATCTAGATTTAATTCCTCTCATTAAATTGTGTTTTAACAGGGACAGATCAAAGAAGTTGCTACCAGACATCTTTTACAGATTTTAAAAAGTCTTTTTATAAAACAGAAACTAGGCAACTTAAAATGTCTGGTGGCCTGTTCTGAGAGACAGTAATTTGCTCAGTTTACAACACAAAATTCTCTGCCTGCTATTACTTGACAAGCCAAAACTCTGATATCCTCAGAAAGGGTTTTCATGTGTGCTGGTCTTCACTCTACTGGAAACAAGCTTGTTTAAGTCAACCACATTTCCTGTCCGGTTCAAGACATAGCCCTCACAGACCTTGGAATTTTCTTATGATGGAAGTATTTTGAACAGCACTTGTGGCAGTTTGAACAGTGCTGGTTTGAAGGGGCCCTACAGTGACAAACACAACCTGCCAGCCCTTTGGGTTAACCACAGCACCCTGTTTTCTCAGTGAACACCCTTTAACCCCAGGTGTTCCAACTCCCAAGAAACGAATTCTCATTCTGCACAGTAGGTTGCACAAGTTGGGACTGCACCTGGACTGCTCACCTGTGGAGGCACTGTAAGACATGGCCAGCACAACCACACTGCAGCAGGCTGCCTCTTTGCTTACTCTGTTAGTGTTCAAACAAAGTGCATGTGTAATCCTAGCTCTGTAAGAGGGCAGGATGCTTCCTAGCAGGGCAGGTTATAGAGGAGAAGGTGTCTTCCACCCTACTGCCTGTGCGCACAGTCCAGCATTAGGTGGAGGTCTGTTGCTGTTGTAGTTCTCAGTCTTGTTGGAAACTTGGACTGCAGCTGACCTCAGTGAAAGTTGCATGTTTTGCTGAACAAGTAATCAGAACACTTTCAGTTCTAATATTTTGACACAATGTTTTTGTCTCATGTTCCGGATAAAGACTGAAAAATACAACCTCCTGTACAAAATACATAGAAACGCTCTCGTGGAAAGTTTCATTTTGACATCTTCCAATTCAAACCAATTCTTTTTGGCTTTGTTTCACATGAAGATGTATACTCACAGGTAACTTTATTACTTTACAGGCCTTGGGATCTATATAGCACTCAACACTGTCATGGTGCTCCTAGTGCACCGTTTCAGGTAGAGAATAGACTGTAGTGAGGGAAGAAATACCTTGATAAGAACAACTATTCCAAATTTGTTTCCCGTGTGTCCCAGCAAGTTGTGTTTGAATTACGGTGATTTAGTCATTAACCAAAGAGTTCATTCTTCTGAGGCGGGGGGGGGGAATAATTAACTTTTCCATAATTGCATTTTCCTAGAAATACTTTTTTGGTGCAAGTCTTAAGGCAGCTGTAAAACGATGACAATCATCCTCTTACTTATGGACCTTAGTACAGACTGAGGACACCTAGACCCAACTCCTCAAAGTTTTGGTTAGGAAAGAAAGTTTTCAAATGCTTACTGAACCACGCTATTATAAACTGGATTAATCTCAACCATAGTTTTCCTAGACAGAAATGTCACTTCCCCAATGTTGATCTTTGCCTCCAGTTACATGAGTACTGTCTGCAGCACAAGCAGAAGAGCTCCGTTGTGAAAGAAGGAAATTAGCATGGCCACAAATTGTCAGCTCAGAATAAAACAGAAGTCTCAGAAGAAGGGCTGAGGTTGAAGGACACCATTCAGAAGTTGCAAAAACCCAGATTAGCTTGAAATAGACCAATTGGCAGTGAATTCTTACCATGAAGTCAAAGCAGGCGTCTTCAATAATGCAGCTCTCTCAATATAAAGCCCATATTTTCATCTTCTGTCATAAGTCATTAGAAATGTCAGTTCCTGTTCAGAGAACCTCACTGCTGACTGTACCTCAGTTGGAGGTTTCACTTTTCTAATTTGACTTGTCTTTGCCTGTGCCTTAAGACAGCTGTACTGAATTTCCCAGGGACACCTGGAGCTAAGATCTCTACAATGAGAATTCAGTAATTGTTCCTGGCTGGCTGAAGACCTATGGTAACCAAGTGTTTCCTCTGAAGTCTATATGCATCCTTCTGCCCCATAACCTTTGTATCTATGCTGACACAGTCTTTGAAGTCAGCAGGTGAACAATATACTCTGCAGAGTCTCCTTTCTGAATTGCGAGGTTTCTGTTATCAGCACCATCTCTCCTTCCCCCAGATGAAAACTGGAATTATAGGCAGGAGTCACTGCCACATACTCTGTCCAGCTTGCACTTTGGATAACTACACTCTGCTTCTCTGTATCGCCTTTGCAGATTTAACTAGGTACACTAGAGCTTGCCATGCAGTTTGTTGGGTGGTTAAGAAACAGTTTAGCAAGAAGATAGTGCACAGCCTTTGTGTATCTGCTGAAATATGGGCTGCGGGCATCTGAGAAAAATCAGTGTCTGAACAGACTGAGCACAGCCTTGAGTTTTTAGGCTATGAAAATAGAAAAGCCCTCACATCTGCTTCTGGAACCTGATGCCTGATGAAGCATGAATAACACAGACTCAAGATCACACCTTAAGATCAGAAGAGAAAACATAAAGTCCCAACAGGCCTCAGCAGCTAGTGGCTCACTTCCCCCCCTTATGATGGGATACACCACACCTAGGAAATTGTAGTACAGCTTGCTCTAGGAGAGCAAGGCCACTAAGGGATTTCCCTGCTCTCTGCAGCTCTGGACTCCGGGCAGCAGGAAGCTGCCTTGGGAGTTCTGACACCCTATGCGAGGCCTGTGACGCCCTTTTGTTTTGTACTGCCAGCACAGGAGAGGCTGAGCAGAGACCCCCAGAGCCCACATCTCATGGGAGCAACAGTAGAAGTTACCACCATAGTATCTGTCTCCACCCTGTGAGCGCCAAGCACATCACATCAGACAAAGGGTACATTTGCACACATATTTCAGTGATCTACATATTCTGGTTCCAGCCACACAACCCATTCACAACTTCTTGTTCCTGTTGTGAACTAGCAGGCTGAGCACACACCTCTTACCAGCCTACTGAGATAACTGCTACCACTATTATTTCAGTAGTAATGCCTGCAAAACACTATTTCTCCCTTCAAGCCCGAGAAATCAGACCACTACTACCCAACAAAAATAAACCACAGTGTCCTGTCCTGTCCTTCCCTGTCCAACTCGAATCACTCCCTTACAAAACTCAAAGCCTTTGAAGTCTCTGAGCTGGGGCATCCAGCCCTGTGAGTCGATTCATGTCAGCTGTACCCATCCACACACCCCAGGACAGCAGCTCCCTTTGGAGGTTTTAAAGAGGCTCCCCAGGTTGCGATATATGTACCCCCTGCAAGTAATGCTCTCCAACACTTGGTAGCCATTTGTTGACTTGCTGATGCTAATGCTCTGTGAACTCTTATCAGATGTATTTATTACCACAGTTGTTAATGTTTTGTGAAGGCACAGGCTGGCTTGAGTTCAAAGGAGAACCACAAGAATGGAAAGTAAGCCCTGAAGGTGCTTATTTCGGGAGTCTGACTAATGCACCTTACTAAGGAGAAAGTTGAAAAAGGCAACGTGGTGAGTGGGTGTTTATACGGCTGCAAAAGGTGTTTTAGTACAGGGTTTTCTGTTCTGCAGAGTAAGATCCAGTTTCTTCCTCTTGATGTTGGAACCTTCAACAATGTATCAAGAGAGATGCATTTCTGAGAGGGATGTGTAATTAATCACTGGGCGGGGGGGAGTGTGAGGGAATGGGGGTATGTGTGACTAATTGTAATGGACCACGAGGGATTGCAGGGGGGCATCAATTAGCTCATCACTGAGTTTTTAAGGAGAGAGAAAGAAGGCTGAAATGTGACAGTATGTTGAGGAGAGTAGTGCATGTGAAGAATGTGAGGTAGCAACATCCCGAGGGCAGTCCTGGGAGAGAGCAGCTGCCCCTGAGTGAGGGGCTGCCCTCCCTCTGCAGAGGGATGGGGCCAGGCTGGGCTGTGCAGCTCTGCTTTCCCTCCTGCTTCGCACCACAGAAGAATATTCTCTGTTGACTTTCCGACTGACTCTGCTCCGTTCCCTGATGCNGTCGGGATCTCGCTTGGGAGGGGGTCTTGAAAGACTTTCCCTCTCATGAGAGAGAGAGAGAACTTTATGGAAGGGCAGAGAGATGGTTCCTGCCCTGGATCTGGTCAGAAATACCAACTTGCCTGGTTTACCCCTACCCTATGTTCCCCCTTTGTCTCCTGGTGAAAAAAGGGAATATGAGATCTGTTGTAAGAGAAGGAGGGGTGGGGGGGAAAGGTTGTCTTCTAAATGATGCTTCCTTTGCAGTTCTGATCTTGTTAGTTAGAAAATAAACCCTTTATATTCTTTGTAGTATGCCTTGCTTTTTACCTGTGACCAGTTTTATTTTCCAGTTTTATTTTCTAGTTTTTCTCCTCCGGGGCAGGTTGTGGTGTATCTCTGCCATCAAGCCAGGGTCAAACTACGACACCTGGCAACCTCGGGGCTCTTTTTCCTGCCCTCAGGCCCCAGCGCTCTCCAGTAGTGCTTCAGCCCTGCCAGCCCTGATGTCAAGCCTGGTTTGCAGGGGCAAAGGAAGCTGTGGTACCAGGAGAAGGTGGTAGGAAGGAGCAGAGGGAGTGAGCAGCAGGAGAAGGCGGGCTTTTTTTCAGAAGCTGAAGAGAAAGAATCAAAGGTCTGCCAGTGACAGGTTGGTCTCTTCTTCATTGAACTCAGCCTTGCCATGAAGAGTGTGATTAGATGTCCCTCTCTGTAGATTGTGTTCTTTTATTGTACAAAATTATAACTGTAACTCTCACAAAACCAAAATGAAGATGATAGAAGGAGCTTTCAATTTGTAACAATTTTTACTGGGAGCAGAATCAACCCTGAGGTAACCAGAAAGGATTTTGTGAAGGACAGAGAACTTTCCCTGGACTTTAAAGACTTAAACTAGAGGCACAATGTTGAAATAAATGTATGTTTTTACATGTATATGCAGCAATCACACAATCAGTCATATGGCAAGAAGGCATGTACTGCAGTGGATCAAAGAGGAAGAGCCCAGCATGAGATTAAAAAGGGGATAATTGCAAGCAACCAGCAAGTTTTATAATAGAGGTGATAATAATATACAGCAGAGGAAGGAAACTGCAAGGTACAGAAATGAGGATAAAATGCAAATAAAAGAGAGCCTTTGATCCTTCTGGCTTTCTCCCCATATAACAGAATTATTTTATCACCCACTTACTTCATTTCCCTTCCACTTTCATCTTGCTTTCCTCTGATGGCTTTCTAGTTCCCCTGCCCTGACACTGCACTCAACTGCCGCCCTCCACATGTCTTGTACAGTGCAGTGCAGGATACATCTTTATCCAGTGCTGGTTGTAAATATGAAACATCTTCAGTGAGGGATTGCATTTCTAATTTTGCTGCTGACTTTGGGAAGAAACAGAGCGGGGGGACTTCAGAAAATCACCCCATGTAGTGAGCCACATGATCTAAGTTTAGTTTGAAATGACAAAACTCCTCACTGCCATTCTGGGAGAAAACATGAACATTTAAAGAAAAGAGAACCCAAGAGAGAAGCAGCCTGTGAGGGGGATTTTGCAGGTATTTCTTGAAATTTCTGATTTTTGCACATCTGCGGAAGTAAAAAAACATTTTCCTTTCTCCTTCCTTCCCTTTTTCTGTATCCTGTTTGGTTTCATAGGTCAAGAGGTCTGTGACCAGAAGGAAGGAACCAGCCTGATCTAAAGAGGACTTAATTTGTGTTTCCAAAGAGAAACCTCTGCACTACAGCACTGCAGAAAGCTGGGCCAGCCCTGGCTAAAAACTCGGGCTAAACTTGGTTATGTGAGTCACCACTTGACTAACTTCATACCTCAGGCATGATGGGAAATAACAGTGGTGATACTAATCTACACCAGACCAGGGAACCTGCAAACAGCAGAAAAGAGGAGAGAAACAAGGAGAAGGAGAATTAGTTTCTGCTCTAAGGTGGCTAGAAAGTGTGTTGGTGCCCTAAAAGAGACTTAAAAGCATATCTGGCCGTGATTGCTGGGGGTGGCTTGCTCTCTGCTCTCCGTGAGGGGGTGAGACTTTAAAGCCCAGGATCCGCAGCTAGTAAGAGTCTCATGTTTACATTTAAGTAGCAGTTCCAGTTGTGTGGGAAGATGAAGGCATCCTGGGTGTGCTCCCGTTTTCGAGAGCGCACTGGGAAGGCCTGCTTTATACAGAGTGCTTTTTCTGCCAACGCTTAAAGAGCAAGGCTGCAGGAACGAATTCCACCCCGCTTCTGAGCTAGGGCTCGGAGCACCCTCAGTGGAATGCTTGTACAGGCACTGTAAGAGCCTTGTGCCTCCGAGGACTGTTGGAGAGCGGGTGAGGTGTACCCTGGAGACTGGAATGCAAGGTGGAACAGGTGTAAATGCACAAAAATGAAAGAGTACCTAGTGTAACTGGACTTCAGAACGGGACAGGAATGTGATTAACCCTGTCCTCCTTGTCATGGCCCTCAGGCTTTGACATTTCATTCCAGGCAGAGCTACTAGTGTCTGCTTCCCGTGACCTTCCATGGGCTCACCACTGAGGGATGTTATTAAAAATATTTGGGTTCCCATTTACCAACCCTAATCCTCTGGAGCCTAAATGAAACGGGTGAAGTGATTTGAGTGATATGAGCATGTGCTTAAAGGGGTGAATACTGGAGATGTAGAACATCCAAGAGCCTCACTGTTGCAGTGTTTGTTTGCTGGTGGGAAATGGAGCAACCAGAAAGGCAGTGGAAGCTAGACAAGAGACTTGGACTTGCACAGATTACTTGGTCAAATGCACTCAACCCCAAGTAAGGAGAGAGGGATGCTCCATGCCTTGCACACTGTGGTGGTGATACAAACACAGCTCTGATCTGCACAGATAAATGACAAGATTCCCAGCTAGAGCAGTTCATAAATGTGCACAAAGAATTTAGATAAATCCTTCTCAAATTTAAGAACTGTTTTTACCTGGTTTTACATCCCCCATGTTTAAGTGTTGCATAAGGTGTAGGATTTTGTGCACTCGAGAGTTAAACACACAAATTTAACGGGGGGTGGGGGGCGTGTCCTCTTTGTGTTTCACGAGTTACCAGCCAACCCCTCCAACCTCGCCGTGCTGTTGACTTGTGGCTACTGTTTTTGGCGACTGCAGATTCCTTGCATACCACAGGAGGTCAGCACTGGATAAGTTTGTACGTCCAGCGAGAAAACGTTTCCGATCTTGAGAACGTTTAGTTTCCACCTGTTCCAATAAACCTGGTGAGCGCTGAGTTGCTTTTGGTAACAGCTGTATTTAATACAGCTTTAGGCTGCACATCTTTTTAACCTCATCTCTCCTAAGAACGAGTGTTTTGTAGTTATTTTCCCTTTTTCTGCAAGTTCTTATTCGGAAAAGTAATTTTGTGAAAAGGGTCTCTGAACCATATATGTATATACCCACACTATCTACATACATATAAGTATATATATATATGTGCACACATACATGTATATGTATATATAAATAAATGCTCCTTATACAGTAAAGAAGGAAAGTTAAAAGTCTGCAAAGCTGACAGTTCAAAAGTCAAGGAAGTACAGGTAAGTTTGCTTTTAGACAATAGTCAAAGGGGAATGTTCACATATAAATAAAATACTGAAATGTTCATTTGGTGGACTTCTGATTGAGACACTCAGAGCTACGGCATATGCTTGGTTACAAACACCTTTGGTGGTTTCTCACCATCCATGAGTTTTGTTTTTACAACTTGGCAAAAAAATTGATGAAGTATCATCTCAGAGCAAGATGCTTGTACAACAGTGACCCGAGGCAAACCTGAGATGGAGTAATGAGAAATTTGCTTGTCACTTGCCTTGCACTGAATTAAATGTGTTTGAAAACTCTTCTGCTTCCTCAGAAATTATAAAACAAAACAAACAAACAAAAAGCTGCATCTGTTTCATGGTGGTGTCATCTGGATATAAACCAGCAATGTGCAAATTCTTTCTCTGTCTTCTGCAAAGCTAAAGTTAGAACATAAATCGTAGCATGTTTGCTTTTTATTTTGTAGCCAAAAAGAGAAATGAAGCTTAGTCTTCAAAGTGATACGACAGTTTTTATAACTGAAATATTTTTCTTGGCATCACAAAAATGAGTGTGTGGGAGAGGCAGAAAAAAGCTGGCAATTTAAGCACAAAAACCCTAAAAAATAATGTGTTCGATTAAGGGCACAAAAATAATATTATTGTTTTTTAAGGGACATTTTCATTGCTAAAAAGTAACTTTTCAAAGATGTTCAGAATTGTCTCAGAAAGAGCAAAACCTGTACAGGAGTGTAAAGAAGCAAGCATAGGTATTGAATTCTGGGCTAAAATGAAATCCCTTTAATGTAGAAATAATGTTGTTTGCATAAAAAGAAACGTCAATTACAGCAGAGATTATTATTTCTTAAAGTGGCATATAATTAGTGGAATTTAATCTGAAATATGAGATTAGCTAGCTGGTTAAAGCATGGTGCTAATAAAGCCAAGGTTGTGAGCTTGATCCCTCTGTGGGACATTCACTTAAGAGTTTGACTTAATGATCCTTGTTGGCCCTTCCAACACAGAATATTCTGTGAACTTCGTGCACATCACTAAAAATTCTCCCTTGCTGATTACATGACTTCAAACCCCTTCCTTTTTATATCTGCAGGAATGAACCACAGGATTCCCTGCTCTAATGACAACTTGTCCGACAGCTCTGGGCACCTGCCTGGCAGGATTGGGGCTGTGAAGACAACCAGCTCCTCCCACAGAAGCTACACAGTGAGCTGCTCACTCCAGCAGTGGATCTGCCGGATCAAACGCACGCTCAGGACGGATGGGTGGGCAAGCCTGACTGTAGTGCCCATACATGTTGTTGGGCAGCAGGCCAGGGCCTCTTGGCCCGAGCTGTTTTGCCTCTGCCTCAGAGAACAGGTTAGTTTACAGATCTTCTTCACTGGAGACGGACCAAGTGTACACGTGTGTGTGGTGAGGAGATGTTGCCTGAAGGGAGGAAAACACAAAGAGAAGAGTGATTGAACCACTCATTAAATTTAACAGCCTTGCTGTTTATACTGGAGCTGGCACTGAAGCAGTGAGTACGAATGCATTAGCCAAAGGAAAACGTAGGTATGACCTAACAAAGCTACAAGGGGAGTTGAGAATTTGGATAGAAATCATACTAGTTTATACTTCTACTTTTTTTAAACAAAACTACTCCCTGTTTTAGGAATGTCTCTCCAACTTGCAAGTTTCAAGCTGTAGCTTCATTAGTTTTGCCAGGAGAAAGGCATATTCTGGTCAAACAATCCTTAGCCTATCAGGAGTGTTTCTTGTTGTGTACACGGAGGCTTCCCCTGGGCTGCCAGCTAAGAGCAGGACAGGGAAAGCATTGCTATGCATCAGGAAGACCAGTGTGTGCCTGGAAGTGGGAAAGCAGTCACTAGCTAATTCAAATTCACAAGGTCAAAACTTAAAATCCAACATCCTTGTCCCGTGTGTCTTTACTCACAGTGTCTGAACATCGTCCCTCTGATCACAGGGAAGGAAATCAGTCCTGTCCGTAATGAAGTCGATGCAAAGACTATCACTGACTCCAGCGGGTGCGTGGTTGATGCGCTGACATTCATGTCTGTAGAAGAACTGAAGTTCACATAAACAAGTAACAAAAGTCATACACAAGGGGTTTATTACATGAATAATTTGACATACTCCGCAGTAGTCAGATACAAGTGCATTTAATTATGTTTTGTGGACATCGTAACAGTCGGAGTATCTCGGATGAACAGTCAGTATTTGGCTGAATTCAAGCCAGTGCAATTCATGACATAACCATAAACAGGGAGTTACAGGTCTACAATGAGGTTAGACTAGAGAGCAACAGCATATTTATTGTCACAGCAAAGCATTACAAGGTATGAAAGCCCAATATTTCAACTATCTCTAAAATGGTATTTGTACAAAGCTGTCGTAGATACCTAAATGTAAGGATTCATCTCATCAGTAATGAATCATGACTTGATTTTTGGGAGTTATTTCAATATTCAAAACTATTTGGGGCAACAAGAAGAAATGTAAACATCTGACAGTCCTTTGAAAGTCCCTTCTGAGAAAATACATTGTGTGCCACAGGAAAAGTGCATTCTAACTGATGTGTCTGGTATGGCCAGTTTGACTCACATTCACTTAGCACCAGGTATTTATCCATTTCTGCAGTAAAAAGTTAGAAAATCTTTGTATTAACTCAGAAAAAACGAAGTCAAAAGTTTTTTTTTTCTTCTTCCTTTTTTTTTTTTTTTAGAGGAACAACAATGAAATTAAAAAACCCACCCAACATTTAAACATTTACCTCTTATGTACAAAGGAACCAAGAGCTAGCAAAGCGCATAGCCACTGAACAGTCTTCATTATTTTATTTCTTCAGGTTCATGGACCTGAATATATGAGTTTATTTACAGGTAGACTGATATCCGCAGAAGTAATAATCAGAATACTTCTATTTGGCTAAAAGTTGTATATAAAAAAGTCAAAACACTTTGTTCAAATACTTTTCAAATACATATATATATATATATATATATATATTAAAAGTATTCAGTATTTCCATCAGTGCCAGAGTTGGAAGCTCTTTCTTGTTGTAAAAAGTTAACAGCAAAGTGACAGCAAAGGAGTGAGGGTGTCAGTCAGAGCTTTGCCAGGCCCACGGGGAGCGGCTGCAGACTGCAGGGAGATGAATCCATGTCTGTCTGGGGCAACATCCCGGTAAGGGCAACCTGCCCACCCCAGAGAGTGTCCCACCCACGCTGGGCACCCCTGTGGAATCCTGTGGGGCAGGTGCCCTTTGAAAACAACAGCCCAAACCCTTCTGAAGTAGTGGAAATATTCTTTATGCAAATGGACAACTAGCATGGCCAGGTAGCTCATGAATGGAAAAACATAAATGCCACACTAATTCTTGTGAAGAATATAAAATTAAGGGCCTTCGCCCATCAAATATATACTGAAAAAATGTTTTCCAATTAAACATAACTTAGATGAGTGTACATCTCTGGATAGATAAGAATACTACTGCTTTCATATTGGTATCAAATATTTAAATAGTTTGCATTTGTTTTATTTTGAAGCAAGGATAGTCTTAATACTTCTGGGTTTTTTTTTTCTTTCTTCCTGTAGGATAAAGTGTAAGAAACATATTTCATTCATTTAGTAGACTGGGCTGATGAATAGTACAGCAACAACCCAAAATTTAAGTAAGAAATGTTGCATGCAATATCTTTTTCCTCTATTTAATTACACCATCTAGAGGAACAAGACATTCACTTTCTACACTCCCTGCTTCCTTCCATCAGAAGGTATGCTAAAACCAATCCTTTGTCCCTTACACATCCCAACCCCGAAGTGCAGTCAATGACTAGGATGAAGGTTTGAGGGGTTTGAGCACTGTGTTGCCTGGGGCAGCAGGTCTCAGCAGTGAGATCGCAACCCCTGAGGAGCCATCCACACCTGCCGAGTGCTGCAGAGCACCCTGGGCAAGTGATGGGCAGAATGAAACCAGGCTAGTAGGGTGGCTAAAAACGCTGGCCCTGCAAGCCTGGGTGCAGTGGCTCCTCCTTGGCATAACTTGACCGAGTGATGCCGCAAACTCCTCCTGACCCTGTGTGAGAGCAGCTGCTCATCCTGCTGGGTTTTCCAAGAGGTCCCGGGGCTGCAGCAGCTTTGGCAGAGCAAGCACAGATCCCATGTCCCTCTGTTTGGCCATGCTGGGCCTGGCACTCCAAACTGGTCTCCCAGAAGGTGCCAGCTCCCTGCCTTGGCCACAGGTCCCTGCCCACTCTGCTCCCAGCTGCTCAGCACGCGCCTGCAGGGTCTGTCCTGCATCCCAAGTATTTGGAGAGCAGGAACAAGGCAGGAGACAAACACACGCTGAAGGAGATGGCAGGACCTTCAGCTCCCGCAGCTGGGGAGTTGCTAACCTCAAGGCTGGAGTTGAACCAATTCAAGGTACAGTATGCAGCTGTGTGAAAATGCATAGTTTGTAGGTATACATTCATTTACAAAGATCAAAGGAAGGTTTTGCACTATGTAGTTTAATCACCGTGTGCTTTTAACAAAAATGCAAGCTGACAAAGCTACAGAAGACCAGTCACATGCACAGCTTGGGAGTTAATGGTACCTGAGCAGCATTTCCCAAATAGAGAATTGGCTGCTTTTTCTTTTCCCTTTTTCTGAGGAGTTTTTCATTCAAAGACTATTGTTTCTGTAATAATGTATTTGAGGATTTCAAGAGATTCCCACTGAACCTTGGTCACCTCGGTATGGACATACCCTGCTTTCAGAGTTATGAAGAAGTGAAACCCCTCTAAGACAAAAAAAGAAAACCAACAGAAACCTGAAATAGATCAAACCACAATTCTTTCAAACTACTGAAATTCTAGTTCAGTAGCAAATAGTGCTTCCCCCCTCCCCCCAATATCTGAGCTAGTATTTAGAAAACCCTGTGAGTTTGCTCACTTTGCTTTTATTTAGTTGTCGCTTTGGAATCTAGCTGCTTCCCATGAGGAATGTCTGCTGTCCTGAGCATCCCTGAACGTAACAGTCATGTACCAAGCAGGATGGGCTTAAACTGAAGCAGAAAATCCTGGTTTAAACGATCTATTTTAATGTTGTTTTCCATTTGTGTTTTTTCTAAAGAAAAATTGCTTTGTCACCTGTGACACTTACTAAAACACAGTAGTTTGTTACTAAACGTAACTTTAACAAAAATCACTGGTCTTTGCTAATCAACATGTTCTGTAAATTTGTAATTCAGAAGTGAATTGACTTTTCTCATACTTTCATCTTCGTGTTCGTTTCATACACTTGATTTTTACTTATGGTTTGACTCAGGTTCTCCCTTGCAATTTTTATTCAACCGTATCAATAGAAATTACACAAAAGTGTTTTTTGAATCTAGAAAAAGTAATAATCAGATAACTAGGTTTCACATGGAGGAGAGTAAAATTATCAAAGCATATTTTGCAATCAAGAAACACTGCCTGTAGCTAGCAAACTGATCATTCACTGGGAAAGAAAAAGTAGTAAAGACTTTTTTTCATATAAACAATGAATATTTACAAGTCCAAGAGGATGAGATTTGCTCATCCTAAAACCCAGTGACCAGAAACAAAATGTTCATTACCTGAACTACTTGAATAACTGGAGAAAAAAAAATACTTCTCCATTTTTATAAAAAGTTACTCTGCCCAACGCTGGTTTAGTGCATTAATAAAACTCAGGAGCTCGTGCCTAGCAAACCACGAATTCAGTAGTCTTTCCCTAAAGTTCTGAGTGCAAGCAGGTACTTTCAGTATTTTAACTCAATTATTTTCATCATCTTTTAAGCATTAATAGCCACACTGCCTATTTGGCAAACGTTTTTAATTTAAGAAAAACATCAGAAATGTTTGGAGTGTCCTGACTTGTAAGAATGACTCCCTAGATATTGGAAGCCTACTGGCAGTGCTCTTGAATCAGCAGGTAGAACTGACTCAGACATAAAAATGTTAACTTTTTTTTTTTTTTTTTCATATAAAGTAACAGCAAAACTCCTGGAGGAATTTTGGAGAGCCCAAGTCTGTGTGGTTTCTGTTGAGCACTAAAACATTTTCAGTGGCAATATATTGCAGGGGCTTTCCGATGAGTTACGAACAAGGTCCTTTGGAGTTCTCCGCAGCTCCCAGTGCAAGAGACAGTGAGAGTCTGGCAAAAGTCTGAATGGTTGCATTTTGTACTTTTATTTTTTGCACCTTTAAGAAAAAAGAAAAGAAAAAGCGCCTGCTTCTTGTAAGAAACAGGGGTTTTGCTACGTGCAAGTCAGTAGAAGCACCTTATCTAAACGTGCTGTGCTGGTGCACAGGCCGCCCGCAGAGGGCAGAATCAAACCAGACTGCCAAGGAGTACCATCTACACACGCAAGTCTTCTGTTCTAAGCCTTCCATCAAACATACATGGAAATACAGCCACCAGTCGGCCAACAGAGATGTTTGTTACTCGGGCTGCCTGAAGGACGGGCCTTAGAGGAGGCCTGTCACTGCTCTTCCTCCTCAGCTGAGCACAGACTGAGTTTTCAGACATTCTCTACCTGGCAGAAAGGGTTTGAGATATTAATTTTCCCTGTAATTCCAAGAGCAGTGCTCTGCAGCCCTCATCTCTGTGGCAGGCAGTCCAGCTGACACGGGTCTGTGCCTTCTCCTCAGCACAGTCACCATGGTGCTCACCCATGTCAAGCACAAAGCTTGCACACCACAGGCACTTGCCTCCCTCCAGGGACTGCCAGCGACTCCTGAAAGGACACAATGGCTTAACAGCACGCAGAAATACCTGGAGCATGGCCCTCTTTTGTAGGCTTGACTAAAAATGTCAAGGTGATGTATTTGCAGCTCAGGGTGAGACTGTAGCCAGTCTATCTGGAGCAGCAGCCAGCTTTTACTTTTATCCATGGATGTAGAAATAAGAAAGCGGAAAGTCTGATAGTATCTTGAAAGGAACTGAGGACTCTGGGAGGTGGACAACTAAGAGCTTTTGCAGGGATTACACAAGACTTCTGAGCTGTGCATGACCTGTGCACACAGGCTCATCAACCTGGGAGTGGGGAGCCCAGGAAGGGCTCTCCTTGAGAGGAAAGTGAGTATTGCTGTTGTCTCTCTCTCCCTTCTTCACTACCATGTGCTTTGTTTCCCCCCCTTTTCTAGGTGTGATTTGGAATAAAAGAGTTTGGACAACGTAGAAGTCAAAAAGGTTTTTATTTTCAGTGTGCTCCACAAGGTTTGAAGGGATTCTGTGCTGGGGCAGAGTGGCTGCTTTTTGTTTGAAGAGCTGAAACGGGCATCTACAAATTCTTAAGACAAACTACACGCGACAGTGTCAGGGCTGGAAGTTTAACATCAAAAACAGAGAGAAGAGGAGTTCTTCATTAGCTCATTTAGGAACAAGAGGAGTATATTTAGGACACTAGAGGCAGGAAAAAACAAATGGAAATGGGCCAACACAGCAATGGGCCTGTAAGTGCAAGTTTGGAGAGCTGCAGTTCAGAGCAGGAAAATGCACACTCACATGTGGCATCTGCTGGGGTCTGGTGCTTGCAAGAGTTCAGCCCCTGAGAGCCAAGGGGCTTCCCAGGCTGCCCACTACACAGCACTGCCTCAGCACAGTGGCAAACACAGCTCTTTGGTGGTTAACCTGATTTCTAATTTACTGTCAGCTATTTACATTTTAAACTTGCCTATTAAATAGTTTCACACTTCTTTAAACTAGGAAAAGCTAATTGTTTTAAAACTCCTATCAAACTAATTCACGTTTTGCATATAGGCAAATCTAATGTCTAGAACTTTGTCTCCTGCTTATTCATATTCCATTTTAAACCATAATACCCATTAATGTATTCAATTTACCAAATAGCAAGTAACTGTAGAAGCTATAAGATTTCTCAATGTATCATTAAAAATGCCTTTGACCTAAAGAGATTATTTGCTGTATTTTACGGAACTTGCAATTTTATAAAAACATTTTCATTTCCTGGTTAATTTCTAGTTAAATCTAGATTAACAAAACCTTTTTTGATTAACACTATATCAAAAATACATGGCCTAACAAGTGGAAATACATATAAAGTGCAATGCAGAGCAAATTAAAGCTCAGTAATTTTACAATGAAGTGAAAGAGGAAATGCTCTGGTTCTAAAAATAATAATGGAGAAAATATGTTTTTAGACAAGAAATTAAATTTACTTTACATTCTCTAAAACAACATTTGATAGGAAACAAAGGAAGAACAATGTATGCAGGAAGATATTTCCCTTTTATGGCTGAAGCAAGACAGAAGGCTGTGTGGATATAAATACTGTAGTCCTCTGCAATCAGAGCGGGTTAAAAATCCGGTATTCTTAAAAACTGGGCAGCTGGGCTTTTGATTTCCTACAGCTGCTTGGCTTGTTCTAAATTCACCCCCTTCTATGGTGGAAATAAGTACTTTTCTCAAACAGGATCATATATGAGTGGCAGGTGACAAAAAAACTCATTTGTTTTTTCACAAAGTTAAAAATAACCACAGTGCAATTGGTGACGACAGTCCTATACCTTCAGTCACCTGATGACACCACGTTAACTTTTCTCTGGCATTCCCATTGCTAAAGCTGCACTAGCAAAGCAGCTGAGGATCTTTCCTTTTAGCCAGGCTTTTCTGTGACCCAGAGATCTCCTCCAGAGGTCATAACAACCCTGCAGGGCCAGATTATCCTGAACCATTCCAGACCGGTCCCAGGATGTCCCTGTGGTCAGGAAGGAACAAGTTCTAGTAAGGTTGTTTTTCATTTTCATCGAATTTTTCACAGAGTACTCTGAGTTGGAAGGGACCCGCAAGGGCCATCAAGTCCAATGTGAATGGCCCACACAGGGGTATTTCTCTGGTGGGGTATGAACAGCTTCTTCAAGAGAAGGACAAGTTTCTGCCAACTTAATCTGCTGTGGAACTGCAGTGCTAGGTGAAATGTAGAGCTCTAAATCTAAAAATAACATTCCCCAAACACCATGGCTGACAAAAATAACGTCTGTCTCCCTGCAAATGCAGGGATGGCTGGTGCTGTGTCAGAATTGCTGCTGGAAAGTGATTAAAAAGGGTGATGCCCCCTTTATGAAGGTCTCCTAATAAACCACCAGATCAGGAAGTATAGAAGTTGGGAAGGAGTTGGGAAGTGCCTCCTTAACCTGGGGATCAAACTCACATCGGCCTCAGTTTAGGGCTTAGTGCTGGGTTCCAGTTTTGGGAAAAGACTTGGTTAATGTTACAGGGCTCTTCGAGAGCCCCCATGGGAGCTGCACGGCTCTGGAAGGACAGAAACAACCACTTCTAATTTCAACTCTGGCAATACTGTAATTTCTTGAGTGACTTTAACAGAAGTTACCCCCCAGTTTTATTTTAATCATCAAAAAAGAGAATATTCTTCAAAAGAGTGTTCTGTCCTCTGAACGTGTCATGAACGCAGGGGGATAACCCATCTGCCTCAAGCTGGACACAACAAAGGCAGCACTTGCTCCAGCCAACAGCACAGGGACTGTGGTGGTGACTCCTTTCGCTCTCTTGGATCTCATCCTGAGAAACCTACTTCTCCCTGGGTCTAGTATCAGTAGGATGGATTGCAGGCTGAACACCACCTGCTCTTTAATCTGTGACTAAAGTACCCCCACTTTGGTGCAGAGGTACGAACCCATCCTTGTCACAAAGCCTAATTCACAAAACTCACAGAATTCTCAGGCACTCAGAAAGGGAGACCCACAACTTCATACTCTCCATTCCAGTGGAAAGTCACACAGAGGAAAAACCGTGTGCCTTTGTTCTACAACCCCTTCCCATGGGAGCAGCCCTTGTCAATGCACGGGAACAACTGCAACTCTCCTGAGAAAATCTGTACTGCTGCCAAGGCTCAGCCAGATACGGTGCGACCTGCACTCTGCTCTTAACTGTGTCACAAGGCCTTTTATCAGGCTTGCCATTTAGAAAAAAAACCCCCAAACCACAACACAAATATGAAACCACAGAACTTCTGTAATTAACTGCTTAAGATGAGTTTCCTCCTACTGGGATTCAACTCCGACCAATTTTGTTTCAGGTCTCGCCTGACTGGCTCAAGCCTCTTTTGACTGATGTCTTTGAGTCTGTCCTTTGGCTCCTTCCTGTAAGTCAGTCAAACAGGGAAAAAACCAAAGCAGTATTCTGTCCCACAAATCTGATTATTTCTGTCTTCCAGCTTATTCTGGACTCTGAGCACAGGATGAACCAGTCAGAGAGATGGGAAAATGACATGTATGCCATTATTTAACAGGAACCCCCACCCCCCAGGTGTAGGAGAGCCAGACAGGCCATATTGGGCAGCCTTATTCTGGTGCAGATGGAGGAAAGGAATTTGTGAGTGGAACTTTTTTCCTAGTCAAATCTTTTTTTTTGTGACTGCACAACAAATCTTCAGTGTAATCTTTTCCTATAATCTCCTGCTTGAACTCTCCACCTGAGTCAGAGCAGATCGTGTTGTATAATCCCATTCAGACTGTACAGTATAATGAAGAACTCTATTTTAAAAGTTGTTTTGAAAAGAACATAATTTCAAGCCAAACACTGGTAATTCAGGAACATTTTCACCACCAGAATACAAACAAAACACAGTAAGAAAATGCAGGAGACCAAGCAAACACTGAACACTGAAATAAGCACTTTCACGTCACTGTGGGAAATTTCAGACCCAACTATCCCTGTAACCAAGGGCAGGAGATTTTTCCTTTCCATCATCCAGAATTTGTATGGCTTTGTAAAGGTGTTTTAGGTTGCTTTTGCCATGTAAAACAACATACCACTAGTCTATGTGACTTACAATTTCCCCCCTCCTTTTGGTTCTTAGGGAATCCTGAATCCTGTTTCATAATGTGTAATAGATGGATATAAAATACCGACATTATCATTTTAGAGAGGTAATAAGATCCCAGTGCTATAAAAGTCAGTTTTCAGAGTGCACATTTTGCAGTGATGTACAAACCCACACCACTTGTTTCCATAATTTAGCCCTTTGTAAGTATTGCACCGGGTTAATAAGGCTACTGTTTCTCTTAACACTAAAAATTACACACAGATAACATAATTTGTGGCTTAAAAGCACAGTATTCCTGAAGTTTTTAGGTGGATTCATTTATTTCCTTGCACACTCAGAGTTGCTGTGCTTCTGGTTGCCTGGAGGAGTGTTGAGTGTGCAGGGAATACAAATGGAATGATATAAATTTACATCATGTCACCTGCTCGTTGTGCTCAAGTGAAGTTCCTTGGAGCTTGATGGCAAACACACAGGTTTTACAAGCCTGAAATGTACAGCTGAACTTGTTTTCTTTCTCACATTTCCTTTTGCAATGCAGAAAACAATAATAAAAAAAGAATTCTCTAAACTTGTCTGGTTTTCTAAATACAAGATAAATTGCATAAAACGAGGAAAAGGTAAGATTGTCCCACAAAGTGCATGTTTCAAACAAAGCTCTGAGAGTATCTGCTCTTGCCAAGGCCTGATCTCAGAGGAGAATAAAAACGTGTGCCCAACTTTAGAAACACGGGGAGTCTCATCAGCAAACCCCACAAGTTGAGGCAAACATCCCCGTGAGTGCTCTGATGAACCTGACCTGACACTTTGTGTGGGAATCCCGGCAGTTGTAGCTCTGCACAGCCACCCCTCCGAATTCACAGATGACATGCTTCCCTCCTCTGAAAGATGCGTTGGCAACAGCGTAAGAATTAATTACTACAGGTAAATACTAAGAATTCTGATACCACATAAATGCTATTTACATTTTTACTTCCTAGTACTGAAGATGCTGATCTTTATCCACTTCAGCATCCACGTTTGTGAATGTGCCGAAGGGAGTCGCTGGACACAGGAGGAAGAGTTGATAGGAAAAAATTACTGTGGATCAAAAATAATTCTTCTGTGCAAAAATAAAGCAAAATGGGGAGTTTGCAAAATTTGCAGAACTTCAAAATACTTATTAACACGGGTCAAACCCCCTTCAGTTTAGTGAAGATGGTATCTTTGCAGCTATGAAAAAAACACGTGGTGGCACGTTTTCGATTTCATGTTGAATTAGCCCTTTGCAAAATGCAGCCCACAACTCCCCACGATCTCGTGCTGACATAATGGTTTTTTTGCTTGCTGAAGTCATTTGGTAAGAAATAATTGAATTATGGACAAAACATGCTTTGACCTAGCAACTATATAAACACAAAGCTTTTATATTTACAGTCGATCCTGAAAAGATTTATACAAATGTATTGATTTACATTATTAGGTTATGATTCATGTTAATTTTCTATATTTAAATTTTTTTTTTTTTCCTATTTGGAACTTCGTAAGCTACAACATTAAGTTGGATCATGTCCATCAATTAGTGCTTCATTCTAATTTTAGTAATTCAAGTAGTGACATATTGCTCTTCTAATTTCGCCTAAAATAGAAAAAAGAATAAATTTCCTAGCCATCTTCCATTTAAATAAACCCACATCCTGCCTTTACAGCCCTCTCCTGGTTCCCTGAGGAAATTTTTATTAACTACATATCTTTTATTTCCCTGTGTTCCCATGGCAGGTTTTATAAATGTTTTAGTGATTTCTGTTTGCCTAAACATTACACATCATGTACTAATTGCTGCAGGGTATCATAGACTAAGACAAGGACTCTGAAATCAAACCTGAATTTAAGACTGGCAAACAGTAAATACTAATATTCAAACATTTTAGAATGTTCAAGACCATCTCTAGCGTTGAATGGCATAAAGAATTTCAATGAATTTTGAACCTCCACCTCATTAGTGCCATGTTATGTGTGTGCCCATGTAGCAGGAAAGCTGAAACAGTATTTCTATTGCTGTATTTATTTCCCTCAAGGGTATTTTAGAGACCTCACATTCAGATTCAAACACGGAAGAAGAAACATTCCTGGTATCAAAATGTGTTACAAAATCAGCAGAACGCTGGCTTGCTACTAAATTTATCATCTATTCCTTTCCATTTTGTCAGGTGAATGAATTGTTGCTGTGAGTAAAAGGAAGCATCAGGGCAATCCGTCCCACCTTCTGCTTGGTGCCATCAGAAACACGCTGAGCTCAGGCTCTTTCTGGATTGCTGAAAACACTCTGTGTGAAGCACAAAGAACATGACGCGTGTTTGTTGTACGGAGGAATAAACTCAAAAAGCTTCAATCCCACATTTGGGCAGAAGGGAGAGGACGGTCACTGCGAAACCACTGTAGTCCCAGATGGAAAAAGCAGTTCAGGTGGGCACTGTAGGTGCACACTGGCTGTTCTGCAAGCTCGAAGCTTTTCAAGCTTCACGTGGATGAAGGCTGCTCACGTCTGGCAGATATCAAATGTACTTAAACCCTCACCTTGATTAATTTTTGCCCACTTTCTAGCTGTCTTCTACAGGTGCTGTAAAACTCTGCTGAACTTGTACTAGAACAAAATCTGTGCTATGATGCTTTACAGCTGCCAAGTTGTCCACCAGAAGAATTCTGACAGATGCAGATTGAATCTCATGCTCCATACTGGTCTCAGTTCCAGCACTACCACCTCAGAGGAAGACTGAATAAAATATAAGACCGAGATGAGAGCAACATTTACAAACGTTTTTGTATCAAAGTATGGATTTCTAAGAAAAGCCACAAAACAACTTTCTCCAGCAGATGCCGGCAGCTTGAACCGACAGAAAGGAGCCTCACTGGCAACCCCCTGTGTCCCTGCACGTGGCCAGCAAGCTTCTTGTTTCGTGTCCCTTTTCTGAGATGGCGTTCTAGTGCTCTTACAGCCAGTGGACAGAAATCACTTTGTACTGCCACATTTACAGCCACTGTCCTGCATTCCTGGCAGGGCCACTTACGCTGGGCCCAGGCCACAGCGAGCAACAGAAAAACATTTCCACTCACTGGATCAGAGTGAGTGACAAAATAGTCAGGGACACAAACACCCGGGACATTGCATGGGGCTGGAATCTAACACGGAGGTTCTGCAAGAGCTTTTGGCTAAAGCTTTGCCTCCTCTTGTGCTGCCTATCTAGTTATTAGCACAAAAATTAAAGGGAGAAGGAAAAAAGACAGTGATGTCAGCAAATGTGATCAGCTGCATGGAACTTGTAGGTAATCAGACAGCTGATGTTCACGCAACGCTAAGGATCTGCAAGAAGTAACTGGAGAGACGGGCATTCTGCTCAGCTGAGTCGCACAAGCAGGGCTGCCGTGCCAACAGGTACATGTTAGGTAATGACTGGGGTTGGCTAAAGTAAGTGTAAAGTTGCAGATCAGGGCTTCAGAGTTGTTACCCACTTAGCATCTTGTATATCCTGTTACATCTGTGCAAGGCACTAGAGAATTAGGCACATTGTTTTGGGTGGAAACTGTTCTATGACTAAGATGATCTGGGTTTTAACATCCAATAGCTTCAGATAGGACCAGTAGGAGAACAGTCCCAAATTGAAATTGCCATTAAAATTTCCTACTCCTAAAACTATCCCATTTTCTAGATTTTTGAGGCATGAAGGAATGAGAAAGTGGGAAACAGCTTTGCTCTAATAAGAAAACTCCTAAAGAAAAATATTTGGGATGCAATACAGCTGACCCTTACATTGTTATATTGAGTTCTTTTTGACTTCTCTGGGAGGACAGAAACAATTCCCTGCCTCTGACAGAGAAATCAAAAATCGGGGAACTGGCTGTACTGATGACGATAAATGATCACAGCATTCAGGCTAGCTCTTCCTTGGGAAACAAAGAAATCTGACTGCTTTGGAGTGGGTGGTGCACAAGTGTGAGATAAATCAGTGTCAGGAGGACAACGAAGCAGCACAAAGGGACTGGAAAATGGAAGGGGTTACTCCAGACTATGCTCAGTAGTGCCAGCTGAGGAAAGGCTTTGCTGCCATTTCTGTCCTTGCTGGGTACATGAGGATCGTGAAGGGATCTCGGTGGGTGCTGAAGTGCTCGTGGGACATGAAGGGATCGGACTTCAAAGCACAAAGCAACTGGTGCAGGTCCAGAAGGCCAAACTGTCCCACCATCGCTGGCCACGGCTGAGACTTGGCAACCAGAGAAGTGCCTACTTATGAATCAAAATGCCACGGTCATAAGATCCCAAACTGATTTAATATAAACTGCTGATTAAAGGTTATGTAAAAACACCAGTAACTCAGCTTTGTCCTGGCAGGATTTATCAAGTCCCTTTCTGTCCTCTGCCTTGTTAACACCACGTTTCTCTCCTGTTTCGACGGTCTGTGGCTTTTGTCTCTGACATAATCCATACCCAATTTGTCCCAGAGGGCAATCTGGTAAGGTGACAAAACCATTCCCCTGTGCAGGAATTGATAAAAAATAATCTTGTTACAATAATTCATAAAGTGCCCTCAGGAAAGGTGCTCACAATGCCATGACATTATAGAAACAATATACAATCCCAAACATTATTTTCATAAAAATCCTCCAAAGCAAAAAGGAGGGGGAACCACAAATATATAGGCAAATACTGTTAGCCTACCAACAGTCAAATTATTTATGGAATGCTTTACAGTCTAGGAGTGCTTGTAAAAACGGGAGGCTGAGAGCAAACTGGCAGGAGTATCTTGGAAAAGACACAGATTTTTGAAGTTCTACCAAAGTCAGTACACCATCAGCAAGCCCAGTGTTTGAAGTGTCTATGAATTACTATGAGGTATTTTACTACAGAAATTGAAAAAAAAATACATTTAAAGAAACTGCACAACTTAAGTTTTACCAAGAGGAAAGAAGATAACACAGTGGCCACATACCCACTGACCCTTAGTGTCTTGGTTTTGCTGTTTGTGAAGAAAACCATCTTTCTCCTCCCTGTTCATTCCATATTTTATATACACATATAAAACTATAAAATATGTATAGTTTTACATATATATACACACACGCATACAAAAATACTCATACACATATATGTGTATGTATTTCAGGGTCCTCCTAGCTTTCAGAGTCTGTTTTTCTTGGTTGTTATGACTCAGAGAACACAACTGGCAAAAAAAAAATCAACTAATTGCCTGCATGCAAGATTATCTTGCCACTTGTGCGTGTAAATGACACAATTTGTAAATATCTACAGAAACAGCATGCTCAAATTAGGTAACTGCCCAATTAGCTCGTTCACAACAAATCAGATGATAACCTGTTCAGTGCTACCTCACTGAATCCAAATAACTGTATTACACGTATCATTTTATGCTCTTACATAGACACAGGCAGCACTGCACACTTCATAAAGCTATCAAGTGAACTTTGGACCAGGTTTTAGGAAGTCATTTAGATATTTAGAAGTCCCCTTATCTTGGTGAGAATTAGCCATCGTAGACAAATAAAAAAGGAGAAAAAGATTTGGTCGAATTTTAGTTGTTTCAAATGTTGTGAAAGAAAGAAAAATCCACATTTGTGGCCTTTTATGCCTCCATTAATCGGCAAAACTTTGCTTCTGTGTCTGGCATTTTTTTAAGGTGTCTAGTTTTCTTTTAACAGGCAAGTATTATTTAACCATATACATTCATTTCCTAGTAAATCCTTAGTTTACTTTTGCATTGAAATAATCATTAACGAACAGTAATTTGCTGCGAGTTGAGACAGATACCAGCTTGCTGCCTTCTGGTGGATGTTTCCTAACGGACAGAGAAACTAAACTACCCAAATCTATCCAAGCAGAGAAACTTGTTAATTCATAAATCAAAACGAGTTAAGAAATTGATTTTTACCATAAATACGTTGCTCCTTTGCTGTTGCACTTCTTTTTCTGAGATGATGTGGAAAGAGGGTATTTTCTTTACCAATTTTTTACATCAAATAAATCTTAGTATCTTTGATAGGAAAAAAAAAAGAAAGCTGAACAAACCATTATCTTAACAACAATATCTCAAATAAGCGAAAAAGAAGCAAAAGCAGAACTGCTGGGCTGGATCGTGTCCCTGAACAGGTATTACACATAATCCCAGTGGCTGCATTGACAAGTTCTTCACAGGCCCCCTGCAGCGACAGCCGTGTTGGTCCAACAGGTCATCCTCTCTCAGGAAGGGCAGAGTGGTAAAAGCTACTGGACCCCCATTATATTCTTACAGGTTTCAATCAAGCATCGCTGGATTTCTTCTCTCAGCTTCTCGTGACAACATCTGCTGGTGACTTTTCATTGCTGCTTTTCTTCCTCTAGAGGATCAAAATCCAATTTGGTACTTAAATTACTTTGTTCCACTCCACTAGTCTGTGACTGGTTTAAAAATCTTCCAGGAGTGCTGCTTGTCCTTCTTGCAAATTCAGACTTCGCTTTTCCCTTATGAACAAATAAACAAATGAAAATCCCGACTCCTCCCCGTGTGCCCTTTTCAAAAATATAATCATGATGATTCATATCAGAAGAATTATTTAGCAGTCTCCAGTCTTAGTACAGCTTTTGTTGAGAAAACTGTAGCTTATACGACTCTGAAGTGTTTATTAGAAAGCTTTCAAAAAGATATCTTCGTTTCAGGAAAAGAAAAATTGTTCAGTTTAGCAAATACAGATGTTCACACCACAAAGACTGAAATGGTTAAAAATGATCCTAAAGAGCAAGTAGCTCACAGAGTTAGCAAAATAATTAACTTTTTCCTTTCTTTTACAGAAGAACACTAATAGCTGCTCTGGTTTCCATGCTCACTAAGACAGAATTTTGTTGTGTGTTCTTGGTTTTGCTTTTTTTTTTTTGTCTATTGCTCCACACAGGTTTTAATTAGTGCTTCTCCTTGGCTACAAGTGCTTCACTTCGAAACGCAAAGCTCTTTGAAAAAAAACACCACCCCAAAAAAAACCCAAAACCCCCAACACCACATCATTGGAGGGGCAAATGGGAAGTGATACAGTGCAGCTGCAGCAATCTGGTTCTGCTGTTGTCCTCCCCCATCCCCAAATCCTCTGCATAATTTGAACTGTTAGTCGATGAACCTTTGGCAGGCCTTCTTCCATCGGCAGGCAGTACACCACATATCTCTGTTCTCCATCCCATAGACCTTCCGACACTTCTTCCCCTCCCCTCTAGACTTCCTGTCAGAGAGAAAGGGAAGCTCGTTAACAAGATGTTTTAAGTTATTAAAATAACTTTTCAGCCTAAGATCAGGACAACAATATCAATGAGTACAGCAGGCAGAGAACCCTGGGTGTTTCAAGGGGATTTGGCTGTGACTCCACAGCTCTGAGGCTGTTCCTCTGCTCCTGGAATGATCCCAGGAACACAGAGCCTTGACTTAGGCAGGAACCAAACCAGGACTAGATAAATTGTACTTCAGCCACATGAAGTGCCTAACTGGACAGTTTTATCTGTTGCACAACACAGGCCAGGTCACACCAGGCAGAAGTGCTGCAGAGCTGTTGTGAAGTGTCTGGCACAGCTCAGAGCAGCAGACCTTGACTGCCAGCAGGTAGCAGCTATGCCAAAGGCGAGAAGACAGTCCTTCCTGCACAGTTTGCTCTGAGCTCACTGACTGAAAAACAACAAAGTGAGTGAAAAGTTTTAACCCTTATCCTGACTTGCAGCACCTTCACGTGCACTCCTTCTGTCGCCCTCAAAGCCAGGAAGGCGGGCAGCACCTGCTTTTGCAGCTATAACAATTGTCCTGTTCTCCATCTTACAACCGCACTCAGAAATTCGTAAGCGTAGAAAATGATCCAAGTAACTGTTCAAATGGAACTTTTTCTTTTCAACACACAGCAAGCCAGCAAACCTGAGGAGCAATGCTCCACCAAGTAACCCAACATTCACTACAGCAGTGCCATCTGTCCTGGCATCTTTAAATGAAATAACTGTACCAACGGAATTGTTTAATACCTGTATTACATGTTCCATGGCACACGTGGGAATTGCCTTGTGATGCCTCTCTTGCGTACCTACACATTTTCTGATTACTGAACATTGATTAATGGGCGTAATCCATGAATTGGGGAAGACTCTGAGCTTTGTTTGTAGCATATGCAATGATCCAAGGGTCACAAAGAAAATGAAGGACATGAAATCTTCCTTTTGTCTCATTTTAGGGCACAGTCAACTTTAGGACTGTGAGAAATAGGGAGTTTTTTTACCAGAAGAAATTTAGCATCACAGTTCCAATTTTTTAACAGAACTCTTCGAACACTTTAAAAGTAGATTGTGTCCAAACATCGATTAACTTTAATGGAAGTGAATGTAGCTTATGTCTAGGAAGGCAACACATTAAAAGCTTTGCCTTGCTCTAATCGTTTTTAGGATATGATTTCTTATAATTCAGTTGAAGTCAAATACCACTCGGACAGAATGGTGGTGAACATGCAAGACAGCCCAGCCTCTCAGGAAAAAAAAAGCAAAGCCATGCAACGCAGCTCAGGATACTTCAGCTGGGGCAGTGAATCTGGGCAGCATTGCTTTACAGGGTAAACTCAGGTCTGCATGTGAACTCCAGACACGCCTGGCATAAGGCCTGCAGTTTTGCTTCACAGTCTGCCTTTTTTCATTTTGCAATAACTCACTTTGCCCTTGAACTTTACCTTTGATGGTAATGAAAAGAAAAATAGGTTCTGAAAGCATAGTTTGAAGTGCCCTAGTAAGAAACTGCCTGACAACTGCCGTCAGGGTTGGCAATGTGCTTTCTCTGTTTCTTTGGCCACTGACATCTTATTTACTGAATGCCCTCCGGGTTCTGAGGCTGCTGGTGAGTCAGGAGGAGCTAATGGTCCCGTACCTCAGGCCAAATGCTACTCTAGGCGGTGATGAAAGAACTGTGTGGGACTGTTTCTGCTCTCCACTCCCTGCAGGACGATTATGGGTTGGTGAGACCTGTCAAAACAGACAAAAAGGCTGCTTATGAAGAACATACACATATGAATGCAGTTTAAACACTTTTTCTCAGTAAATGCACATTACAATGCGTTGTGGCAAGGAAACCAAGGAAAGGTGATTAAATAAGGCACAAACATAAGTAAGCTCTAGGTCTATAAATAAAGATGTCTGTTTAGCATTAGGTACATTGCATCAGCTCTACTCTGTTTCCCTGTACATCCAGTCATCCTCACAGAGCAAACCAGAACACGGATCAGCATCACTGAAGGTTTGGGGAAATATAAGAAATGCATTCATTCTTAAGAACTTCGGGTAGCTCTCAGGAATACTTTTTCCAATTTAAGTAGAGAAAATAACCAGAAAAATAAACTCTGTCCTGTGATGAGATCAATGCCAATAATCTGCTGTGAAATAAAGGGATTTCACTTGTTGCTCCCGTCTGTGACTTGGCACTCTGTGGAGAGACACCCCCTTGGAGGAGGGGGTTTGCTGCAGGGCAGTTACAGTGTGGCCCCTCAAGGTTTAATGGGAGTGCAAGGCAGCCCTCTGATCAAGGTTGCTGACAAGATGTACTGGATTATCTCCTTGCTCTGCACAGTAAGTCTCAGCAGGGATCCTCTTTGTGCGGGTTCCTGAGGGAAGGGTATCGTTTGCTCTTCTGAGACTCTCCAAAGAAATCTCATGCATGAGCCGGGGAGTTGCCAACATTATTTGAGTAATCGCATGGCATAAAGCTTGGCCTTAAATAACTCTTCTTTACTACAGTCACATTACATTGTTGTACATATTATACATCACACTACATCATGACAGTTTTATTTTGCTCCTGGGTAAAGACCACAACCACTTTACATCTAAAGCTAGAAACAAATGATGCACATGCATTATCTCTTGTATATTGAATGTAGCAAGCTTCATTTGGGCATCTGGTGCACAAATCAGCCTCCTGCAACTGGAAACTGCAGATATGGTCATAGTTCTCTGCACTGCAACAACTTGCCACTCCTGCCCTCTTAAAGTCTTACAATATTTGGAAGAATGGTAACTGACTGACCTGACTTGAAGAGAATTACTGTATGTGCTTTGATTTTTGGTACAAAGTCTATTTTATAGTTACTCCACAGTAGCAAAACACTAACTAATGTTTGTAACAGCACACGCACATCCTTTCAACGTTTATTCTTGGCTGGTAATTACAGAAATGTCTGAGTTAACGGCCTGTGTGGCTCACCCTCTAAACAAGTTTAGACCATTACTGATGGATGAAATATACATCCAGAGACCACACTAACTCCTTCTGTTCTATCATTCCAAAATACCGAGGTCAGCTTGTTGTCTGCTATTTTTTCCCCACTCTTTAATCAACCTCTACTCTTCTTTACCTAAGAATGATTGAAACACTGGAGATGAAATTCAAAGCAACAGAATTTTTCTGGTATTTGGCATCTACCACACAACACACCGCACAGTTTTCCAGTCATTACCAACAACCAGAGATCTCCAGTCATCTGCAGTCACTTAAATGTGTTCTGAAATGTTTTAAAAACCTGAAACTATTTTGGGTCTACCACTACTGACACTCAACATATTAGCTGGTTGTCACTGAACAGAAGAGTACTTGGAAGGCCTCCTATGTTACAAGCAATTACTCTGATCACTTTCGAACACAGAACAGTGCAGACTGCCTCTCCCCTCACGCTCCAGAGAGGGAGGGTGTCTGCACAATGGTTTCCATGGGGGCACACCAAGGCAGCTGAACAGCACTGAAGCTGAGCTTTGTGTGTTTTGGTAGGCTTTGCAGCAGATCTAAACAGCACCAGTCAGTTGGAATCCTCTCGAGGGGACACTGAGAGCAGATTAAGAGGAAGCCCTGAGAAGGCAGCTTTGCCCTCTGAGGCTTTTCACCTCTGAAGTGCTGCCTACACAGAGTGAAATAACAGTGTTTGAAGCAAGGACCTGGAGTTTCCAGTTAAAACTCCTGATGGGAAACTGTGCTTACAGAGAAGATTTGTGATCTGCAAACATGAGATTATCAAACTTAAAATCTCACATGTGTGCCATTTTTGGGTTATGAGCAGGCCAACATCACACAGTGGATACCACACTGGGGCTCAGGAAGACTTTTATCCTACATTACATAAAAGTGGAACTATATGGTCTTTACATTAAGCTCTCCACTACCAAGAGATACAGACCCCACCACAGCTCATCCCACTTGCATCATTTAATCTGCCCTTCGTGTACATGCCTAGGCTGTACCTGATCACTTATTCTAGTTCAGTCTCAAGTGGTAGAGCAAATATCATCCTGTTTTTTCTGCTTCATGCAGAGAACAGCACCTAGCAGTGACTCACACCGTGCCAACACTCAACCTTGCACATGCAAGTTATCTTAGGAAAACCACAGAAAAGTGTATTTCCCATCTAATTTATGCACGATTCAGAGCACAAATTACTTTGGAGATCCCCTTTATTACAGAAGCACAGACTGTTCTGATTAGGATGGGACCTACACAGATCATGGAAGTCCAGCCCCTGGCCCTGCACAGGACATCCCAAGAATCACACCATAAGGCGCTGAGAGCACTGTCCAAATACTTCCTGAACTCAGACAGGATTGGTGCTGTGACCACTTCCCTGGGGAGCCTGTTCCAGTGCTCAACCTCCTCTGGGTGACAAACCTTTTCCTGGTATCTAACCTGAACTTCCCAGACATAGCTTCATGCTGCTCCCTCAGGTGCTGTCACTGGTCACAGAGAAGAGGTTGGTACTTGACCCTCCACTTTCCCTCCCAAGGAAGTTATTGACTGCAATGAGGTCTCTCCTCAGTCTCCTCCTCTCCAGGCTGAACAGGCTGGAGGGGAGGCAGTGGTGCCATTTAAGAGTTGGACTCGAAGATCCTTTTGGGTCTCTTCCAACTCAGAATATTCTGTGATTCTGTGACCAAGTGACCTCAGCTGCTTCTCCTCCCTCATGTCTACAAGACTTCCAAATAAATACCTATGTTTAGATGCCGTGAATACCCCTGAGCCTAAAGCAGGTACATGCTGAATCCTGACTGATCCAGAGGTACATATGGCTTGTTCTGAGGTGCTCAGAAACTTGCTGATGAGCACACTCATATTCACAAAGGCCTGTCAGTGCTGCTCTGCTAAAGACTGTCCAAAGGTCAGAATTTAATGCAAGTCACGGTATCTGAACACCCCAGTTCCCAGAACAGCAAGCAGGGAGTGCTCAGTGTCATGGAAATTCAATGTGCCCAGGAATGAATGTGGAAACACTACAGTATGTGTAAAAAGAAAAACCCCAAAACAACCAACAAAACCCCAAACCTCAAAACCACAAAAGGAGACTACTTTGAAATTGTGTCTCTCTTGTGGACGTAACTACTGACATACAGGTCTATAGGCAGCCTGTTCAAAACCAGGATTCAACAGCCCTCTGACAGGTCAAGGGCAGAACTGCCCCATTCCAGCATTTCTAGTAACATGAAAAAATGTGTAGACCTATGCACTTCTGCAAATCTGTACCTACTCTTTTCCTGTTCAGTGGTCTGAAGTATTCCAAAGCTATTTTAGAAAGCTGCTTGAATAAATACTAAGGGTCAGACAAAAAGTAATACGTAGTTTGGACTCGTTCTCTGAAGTTCTCTTGGCTGCTACAGACTTGAGTCTCATCTCAGGGACCCTGTATGGACACAGCTGCGTGAGTTTAGAGTATGGGAGATCTGTCACATAGCCTGGGCTTGAATAAACCCAGTCAGAGAAGGAGGAAGTCCCCTGTACTATTGCTTTTCTAAAGTAGCTACACTCAGTAGGGGGAGGGGAGAGCGGCCACTGCCACCGGCACCATGGCAGCTGTGCGGGTTGATTTGCATATTCATGACTAATTGAATATCCATGTGTACCAGGTCATGCGAAAAGGGGCCTCCTTCATCGCTGAAAAATCATGCTGCTAAGATGTGAGGCCGCCCTATGGGGGGTGTGAAGTGCACGAGGGCCGACTGTATAACACTGTTTTGCATTTGCACCCTCACTGCACATGATTCTTCACTGGAGGGAAGAGTTTGTAATTCATAAATGATCTTACTAATGACAGAATAGTCAAACGTGTGCAAACCTAAGAGATTTTCTTTGTTAAACAGCCTTATAAATGTTTTTAGAGATATAACTGCAGTTCATATGGTTCCCTGAGCAGTTTATAAATCTGTACCACTGCTTTCTCAGGCTTTTGTATTGGGATTATTTTCAAATTGTACTTAAATCATTGGCATCTCCATATAATTCTCAGAAAGTGATTTGTTATTTCTTAAATTCTTCTGAGAACTCTCCACTCTACAGCCACAGATCAGCATTGTTGCCTGAACAAGTAAACCCAACACATACGTGCCTGTCCTCTTAACTGTCTGATTTACAATGTGGCTAATTGCATTTTTAGATTCCTGGCACCAGTTCCTGCTATTCCACAAAAGGAGGCAGTTTCATAATTACTCCGTATCAACCCCATTGTTGGGAAATCAAATTCTCAGGGAACTTTGTGGATAGCACACTCTGTCAAGGCACTCTTGTTGAAATTGCTGTCAGCATGATGTCTTTCACTGTGAGTTGTTCCTTGATGGAATTTAATAAATATTCATTGGCAGAGAGCATTGCAATTGATTCAGCCACTTCCATTTTTTATCAGCTCTGCAGGATGCCACAGCCTCTGCAGAAAATCTCCAAGACTTGCCAAAGGTTGACAGTAAGAAGCTTTGGAGATTCACTTGGTGAAGAGAAGGGAGAGAAATAGTATTTCTTATCACCTTGTCTAATAGTCACTGTCAGGGGAAAAAAAAGCAATATAGTTCTCTGGATGAGCAATGTGCCTTATATAACACCCTTTAAAAATTCATAAAGTGTGGTAGTAAATGAGATGTTAGGATATCAAAAAGGGTTATGATTAGAGAATATAAATTTATAATGAAGAAATGCTTTCCAATAAAGTGAGGATACATTAATATTTATTTATATTTATTATAGAGAAGATTTCCCACTATTCGTACGTAGTGATTTACATTTACTTTCAGAATTCTCCATGCAAACCCTAGAAGTCAAATCCTTCCAAACTCTTCATAAAGGTTTTTCACTCTTCCTGCAGTACCCACACCTACACTGCAGTATGTTCAGAACCACTAGAAGTGTGTGTTTAAGCAAACACTGCAGTTCAGCAGTCCTGTTCATGGAATCAGGCCTTGGAACCAGCTTTTTTGAAGAAAGAGTCAGCGTTGAATTTACATCTAATACATCTTCCTTAAAAAGCTGACATTGCACTATGTACGAATATCAAAACTCAACAGCTAATGAATTAATTTTCTGTATAAAACAATGATTTTCAGCTATCAGTCGGGGCTATATATTTGTATCCTTCTAAAACCAGAATTTGCATTTCACCTTACTGTTTCTCTCAGTTGCCTTTCAAAGATGCATCACCTTCAGTGCTCATTCAGGTAACTGCCCTGCTGCCTGAATCCAACCGGCCTGTTAGCACAACCACCACCTCACTGATATTCCATCTAGTCTTTATAAGAAGAGGAGCACATAGTGCCAAGCTCTGCACACATCAGGATGCTCTTTTGTAAGCATATAATTAAACAAGTATATACTATAGATTCAATTTTCTACTTGTAGACAGAGATGTAAAAAAAAAAAAGGAACTGTACTGAATTAAAGAGACTGACAAAGGTGTTAAAAACAACCATGCTGGCAAACCAAGGTGTATATTTAATTTGTTTCTTTTTGGTATCTGTTATGTCACATTCACTTCTATCACTACACAATGTGAAACAAAACAAAGAGATCTAAAACCTTTTTCTTTCTTTCTTTCTTTCCTTTTTTGGTATTCACTTACTGGAATGCCGGTGAAGGTAACTGGAGGCGACTGCCAAGAGATGCTAAAGCTACTGCCATTGGGAGTGAATTTTGCTGACCCTGGAATGTTCACCGGAGGAGTGGCCTGTGTAAAAAGAAAATATTATTCCAGCAAGAAGAGCCATTCTTCTTCCAAAGCATTTCTAGTGACCTTTCACTCCTCGAAATGGTGAATCTGTGACAGACTTTCCAAGGTAGGAAAACACTGCACGCTGACAAGCATTTTACCCTTAGGAGTGGGACGATCCTGTTCCACAGTGATAAGCAAGGCCATATTTAAACTGATAGCAGCTGGTCTACACAACTGAAGGGTGGATAGTGAGGCTTCTTGGACAAAACCCATCCAGAGAAAGGCTTGGCCCTTTCTTATTTATCAGATAAATGTTAAGCATCTGCCCAATTAAAACAGTCTTTCCTATCAAAAGCAAGAAGTTGAAAATCGTCCTGGGGATTCAAAAAACTGCTCTTAAAATACTGAGCTGAAGCAAATATTTAAGGACTCCTAGGGTCCTTGAACTTTTATATTCTTCCTGTTTGGGCTGTAATAATCCAGTGCTGCCCCAATCATCTGAGCTCAGGCAGTTGAGCATCTCTCATCTTGCGTCTTTCATCTTGCGCCTTTCCTTTGGTTTCCTCCCTGGTATGAGTCCTCAGGAATTCTTCCCTCCCCCTTTTTGAATGTAATTGAATTTTCAGAATTGGGAAATTGAGACAGCAGGAATGTGAGCAGCCACCATGAACACAGGCTCACTTTGACCCTTGAATTTGAAGCTTTCACCACAAAAAAAAAAAACCCTCCTTAGTTTAAACTTACAAAGAACTTGCTAAAATGAGTTTTCACTTCTGCCTTTCGGTTGCCTGTGCCTGACAATAATGTAACACACTCCCTTAAGTAGTGTTCATGTTTGAGGCTGCTGAACTTCTCGCACTGCTTCAGGGGAGAAAGTGCTTCCTGAGCTGCCGGGCAGAGAGAAGTGATGACAAATTACAACCTGATAGTCCCCACTAAAGATAATCTTCAGAGTAAACAAGTGCTGAAGTAATCCCCTGGAGTCTCTCCAAAGAAAAGTAAGTGAGACCACCAGATGCCTCCATGTATGGCAGCAATACTCCGTGGGCTGCCGAGCCTGCTGACAGCTCCAAGAGAATCCACCACAGACATGCAGAGCAAACATCCCCTGAACTCCATGAAATATAAAAACCTTGTTGGAAGGCAACAAGAAAATTTGGCAACTCCCCTGTTCGAACAGGAAGGAGTGAATGACACAGCAGCCCTGACAGAAAGAACAGGAGGCATCTGGATAACCAGTGAGATGGCACTGGCTCTGCTCAGCGTCCCATCGGGACAGCAGCTCACACCCAGGGTAAGCACTGCAACTTCTGCAGGTATTTCAGTAACACTTGCAAGGGAAATCCTAGATGCTGAAAAAGCCCACCCGTAGCTCCTCTGTAGCTAAATTTAACAGGAACAGGCACTAGTTTTATAAAGAAACATAAAAGTACGTGAACTTTAAATCAACATAACTTGCAGTTACCTGAAATGCTACAGCGCTCCATTCTTTTGTCTCAGTGCCTGAGTATCTGCCTCAGACACGATCAGACTTAGACATTCAATCACCTTGTTCACTTGTTTCCCAGATGTGCATCTTTGTTCACCAAGCAGAGTCACCTTTTTCAGGTTAACATTTTGGACAATCTCTTCCAGAAGGTACACAAGCATAACATTACAACAAGCTGAAGAGTTTCTACACCCCAACCTCACCTTACTCAGAGACCTCCATCTAATTTCCAATCAAAATGTATTCACGGGTAATTTATAGGTATTTGTTTGTGCCAACACTGCCCTTACACTTGAAATGCCACATGCTCATCCTCTTCCTCTTTCATGTTTGTCCTCTCACTTTGTCTCTCTCCCATCCTCTCCTCACTCCTGCTTTACCTGAGGTATCAGTCCCTCGGCCGCAGAGGCCATCCATGTCCTCCCTGCCCTCCTTCTTCAACATTGATAACCTTCCCTCTACTTCTGATTGCCCATCACATTGAATTTTGTTGACCAGAATTCTACTGAGTATCTCAGCTGAAGTTATCTGGAGTCTTGTACAATGGCATTAAAAATCCCTGTCTCTCCTAGGTATTTCTTACCCAAGAGCGCTGACAACTATTTTTTCCCCTCCACAGCTCTATTGTTGGCTCACAGTCATTCTGTGCTTGATTAATGAACACAGGTTTCTTTCTCACATAAGTTTCTAACAATCCTAGTTTATAACAGAGAAATCTCATTAGTCCCTTACGTGCAAGACTTTGCATGTTCTGACATTAACCTGCACCCAAACTCCATTATTCTTAAGATCACCCAGTCATGTAAGCATGATACAGAGCTCCCTTACTGATGATGTCTCCCAAGTTTGTTATCAATGAACTTGATTATACTATTTGTGTAGTACCCAAATGGTTTAATGAAAATGAGATCAGGGCCAAGAACAGCTTTTCATTCAACTCCACTGATACTCAAAAGCCCTTCCAAAATAACTTGTTGCTGTTTTCTGTGACTTTCCAGCTCTCCCTACACTGACTTCAATCTCTAGCCTAATGAACACTGCCTGTATCTTTTAAGATCAAATGCTCTCCTTGAATGTGGATGGATTTGTTCTTCTGTACTGCTTCTTAGGCTTTTCTAGTGTCATCTTTCTCTGGGGCTCCTCCATTGTAGTTCACCTCAACTGGCGTACTTTCCACAATTTCTTCAATTATTCTTCTAAATTTTTCCCCATGCATAGAACTGGATCACAGAAGAGCATCAGGACTTGCCTGCTCCCTTCCCCTTTACACCTTTCTTACTACAAGTAGTCTGTTTGACACTTTCAAAGCCTCTCTTCCTCTTTTCTCACATGATATCCAGATCAAAACAAACAAAGTTTTAGTGCATTTTTAAAACTAATACTTTCTGTCCAAACTTAGTTGGAAGTTTTTGGTACAGCAATTTTTGCCACTGGATAGGCATTACCTCTGAGAGTAGGAGGATACCATCTATGCCTTTTCTTTCTTCCTTCTCTACTTCACATATGCAAACTGACATCTCACACTGTACAAATAGAGGAAATTCATTGCTCCTGGCATCCCTGAGGGACTTGTCTACAAACACATCTAGTACAAGCAGAGCTGAAATGAAGAGGATTCAGCTGACGTAATGAGAATTTTACAGTGCAGGAGACCACATCTCAGCATGTTACCTGGGGCCCTTCTTACGATCAGTGAAAAAGTAACTGATGTAGGCAGAGCAACTCTTCTCAAGTATGTACCTGTGTATGTGACTAGATAAAATGCACCCCAAAATCCACGAGCACATAAACATACAAAGCGTTAGCTCAGAAGCAGACATCTAAATTTAAATGAAAGAACCCTCTTGGGCTGCCTTTGAACACTTTTCAGCTCATTACAATCAGACTTGGCTTTTCCACACCCACACACTGTGATCTCATGTTTCTTTATAAATGCATGACATGAGTGCAATAGCTAGAGCTCCCTCTCACTGGCCTTACCTGGTAAGCGTGGTCCGTGTGTACGAGGTAGAGGTTGGTAGGAGCTGAGCGGCTCAGAGGTGTCATCAATTTAGTCTCAGTTTTGGCACAGGAAGTTTCAGGACGGATTGTGTCTTGGGTGGGAAAGGAAGGAGGAGATGCTAAAGATGGAGAGACTGGGGAAAGACTGCTTAAGCCATCAGCTACTGAGTCCATATTGAGCCTGATTTCTGTATAGTAAAAATCCTCCTCTCCATCACTGTAGTCAGACTCTCCTACACGCCTGTACCGAGACAAAGAATGAAGAACTGATTAAATGAAAGCAAAATCCCCAAGGTAAAGTTCAAGTTCTACATGCAGGAGCAAACATATTCATATTCTCTGTAAATTATTATTCTCAGTTTGAACCCTATCTACTTTATCAGCATTCTGGCTGCAGGGAAGGGGCAGAGGAAAAGAAAATAATCTAGTCAGAAGGGAAAAGAAGTAGGAATTACTTTTTTTTTTTTCTCTGTTACTCTTGACTAATTCTTTGACCTTGGAGTAGACATTTGACTCCTCCAGCTTAAGTATCAGCTTTTCATTCCTGCCTATGGTAAAGTTAACATGAATCTCAACACTCTGACTTTGGAAATGGCAGAGCAGCCACAGAATGACAGGTAAAGATAGCAGACACAGGCAAAATATATTTCATTAATGTTACAAATAATATGTAATCACATAATACGTTACTTAAATAAACCAAATAGTTATGGCTGCCATTCACTGTAACTTTCCTTAGCGTAACACAAGAATTTGCTGGAAAACATACTCATGTGACTCCCTAGGATACAGGCAGAACAAGAACTTATATGGGCCAGCTTGCCAGGATCAGGAAGCTCTGGTCCTACTATCCACACTTATTGAAGAAGGGGATGTAGAAGGCTTAGTTGCCTGAAGTTTAATCTGCTCCCGTTTTGAGCACAAGCACTAGTACTGAAGCAGCCCAGTCAAAGCAGTAGTTCCCAGTCGACTACATGCTGAAGTCCAAACCAAACCCCTGCTTTACACACTGATAATTCACATGCTGTACAAAGGTAACTCACAGCTCACATGTGTATTTTCTCCCAAGTCTTCCACATCAAAAGTCTGAGAGCCCTAAACATCTTTCTGCCTGTGTGTTTGTTCTGGTTTAGGTTTTTTGCTGCTCTGGGAACGAGGGGGTTAACAGCTCAGCTCTTGCCTGGCGCTCAGTCGCTGCCATGGCATTCAAGGTTATAGAGACAGGGATGCCTCTGTGAATAAACATATTTGGGAGAGAGGGGAAAAAAACCTCAGTAGTAAGATGTAGAGTGCCAGAACAGAACTCGTGTGGGGAAGCTGAAAACTATGAAGGCCCCCCAGGCCTACTAGATACGGNAAATAAACCCTTTATATTCTTTGTAGTATGCCTTTCTTTTTACCTGTGACCAGTTTTATTTTCCAGTTTTATCTCCAGGAGAGGTTGTGGGTGAATCTCTAGCATCCAGCCAGGGTCAAACCACGACAGTGTTCATCTCAGTGCCAAACACTGAGTCTCTCTTTTCTCGTGCATGCACTCCAAAATCATCCCCTAGCCAGTTCTTCAGCATGCCTGCCTATATATCTTTGTGGTCCCGTCACCACCTTCCTCAATGGAACTCGTTCAGAAAGCATGGGTCCAGCAGGTTTGAAGGGCTCTGCCAGAATTACCATATATCAGACTGTCGCTAATCACTCATCAAAACTCCTCTCTCTAGGAAAGTTACCAACTCTAAATTCCAGGAGAGTTCTGTTTACTTCTCCCTCTCTCACAGCACAAAAAGGATGTCCCTGTAATATAAAGGGCAAAGCTACATTCCTAACTGCGTTTTGAGAGAGATTTTCTCTGTTTCTGATAGTCTTACTCTTAAACCCACCAGTAATTTCTATGACCTTTCCAAGACCATTCTGAGCTCCACACCAAATTACCTCCATGCAGTCACTTCAATTTTTAAGCAGTGGGTAACACAGACCTGCACAACAGAGAGGTGTTGTCACATCCCTAAAAGGGAAAGACCATGAGTCTCCTCTGTAACTATACATGTATATGAAAGAGCTAGGTCGTTCGGTGAATTGCACAGGAGATTTCAGTTGCAAACCGAAGCTCTGAAACAAATTTGTGTCCTAGAAGATTCACTTGCTTTTGCTTCTAGCCTAAGTAACATACCTGTGCACCCTGGTTTCAGCTGAGATAGCTGATTTTACCTTCTGAGTAGCTGTCTTTTGGATTTAGGATGAGAATAATGTTAATAACACACTGATGTTTTAGTTGATGCTAATCAAAGTTTACTTTAAATCAAGGACTTTTCAGTGTCCTGTGCTCTGGCAGGGAGCAAGGACACAGAAACCAGGAGGGAGCACAGTGGGGACAGTAGAGCAGAACTCGCCAAAGGGATGTTCAATACCATAGGATGTCACGTTCAGTATATAGAGTGGGGAGTTGGCTGGGAGCCACAGATCAATCGCTGTTTGGGAATGGGCTGGGCACTGGTCAGTGTGTGGTGACCAACTGTATTGAGCATCACTTGTTTCTCTTCAGTTTTATTTCTCACTCCTTTTCATATCACTATCATCATTGTAATGAATATTATTGTTGTTATTATCATTACTGTTATTAGTTTTGGGGGTTTTTAAGTCATTAAACTGTTCTTATCCCAATCCATGAGGATTACTTTTTTCTCTTTGATTCTTCTTCCCACCAGAGAGGGAAGGGGATAGTGAGTAAGCAGCTGCATGATACTTAGTAGTTGTCTGGGGTCAACCACCATGACAATACCGAATTGCAGCTCAGTTTCTTTTTTTCAGGTTTCTTAGGTGGTTTGTGGGTTTGGAATGGGTGTTTGGCTTTTTTTTTTTTCTAATTAATTCGACTCAGAACTGGCACAAACACATGACCTCATGTGAATCAAATCTGGAAAGTATTTATGCAAGACCCTGAAACGTGTCTTCCACACAGCATCATCCTGGATGTGATTTGCAGGCAGCACATACAACGTAAATGCCACTGAGCTCTGCATTCCCTGAAAGGGAAGTGCAGAGTGACCTGGAGCTGTATTTGACCTTCTAGCAAAGTTCACAGAACTTCAGGAAAGAAACTGCCTTGCTGTTGGAATAAGTACTGATTCACATTGATGCACTACTCTGCAATTCCTCAGAAACCTAGGGATATGAGACATAAAAGCCAATGACAATCCAGTTCATCTCCCCAGCCAAGTGCAATTGCTCCCCTGCTAGACCAAATCCTTTAGACTTACCCAAGATGAATGGTCCGTATATGTTTCTGAATCCCTGCAGCTGTGCTCAGTACCTTCCCACAGTTTTTCCACAGGCATTTGAACATCACCTTCATGGAGTTCTGAAAATTATGAGTGAAGCATGATTAGATGAAGGGAAGTTGTATGGATACTCGAACTACGTATTTCTTCACTGAAAGGGTTGTCAAACACTGAAACAGGGTACCCAGGGAAACGGTTGCGTCACCAGTTCTGGAGGTATTTAAAAGATGTAGACGTGTGGCTTGGGGACATGGTTTAGGGGTACACTCGGCAGTTAACAGTTGGACTCCATGATCTGAAAGGTCTTTTCCAACCTAAAAAATCCAGTGAGCCTATAATTATATGAAGATAAAAGAAAATCAAACCATTCAAAAAGATAAACAGTTACAAAACACTGTGAAGGTTCAGAGCCTCCAACAGTGTCTGTTAAGTGTGTCACTGAATTCTCTCCACTGAATTCAACAGAATCCCAATGAAAAGCTGCAGAAATAGCTTGTGACAAAACTTTACCTCTCCTCATTCATTGGCAAGGCTTTTTCATTTTAAGTTCCAGTTTGTCTCCCCACTAAAGGAGGCAGATGGTACAAAAACTTCCTCTATTTCTTAAAAAAACCCCAACTGGTAAGAACTTTTCACTGAATGCAAACCACTTCCTTAAATTAAGCCCTTTTTAAAGCAAGCTCTCACAAACATTTCTGCTCATGAAAATTGCAAGACACAAAAAATATTGTGCCAGAAAAACCATGGCTTCTGCTATGTCACTATTCGCTCATGAGCTGGCAAAAAATGCTTGTATTTCATTCAGAGGCAGCAGACTCTGACACTGACCCTTACTTGGACAAGAGAATGAGAAGCTATCTGCCTATGTTCAACATGTCAACAAAAATGTGTACAATCTCATTCTAATATTCTGATACATTCTTTAATATAAACTGAGATATCACTGATTTAGAGCACAGCCAACAAGGCTATAACCAGCCCAATCTCAGATATTTTGAAGACTGGAAAAAACTAGTCAATGTAAAGCACAGTGTGTGGTAACAAACAACAGAGATATGGCAGAACTCTGAAAACATTTAAAAGCTAATTTTAGCCCAAAATGAAACTAATTTTGTACACTTCAAATTAAAAGCAATCTGAATAGTTTGTTCTTCTCAAAACCAATGTTCTCTGTTATTACAGAACACACTAACATGTGGAAGAGCTTCAAAATACTGTATTATTATTTTATAATTTTAGTTACATGTAAGATTGAATTAATATGCATATTCATATAAATCTCAATTTAAGGGAAAAAAAAAAAAGAAAAAATGAACAAGCACACCCTAAGAGTTAAGTACATATTTCACTGTGTCTTGAACAAAAGCTGACTTAGTGCTTTCTTCAATTTGGACCCTTTGGAATTGACTGCCAGTAGACGGTTTCAGCAAGTGCTACAAAGATAATGATCAGAATAAAACTTAAAAATCTCAGCTAATCTCAGCTAACTTTAAAATCTCAGCTTTTTTATAAGTTGATTGTAGTAGCATGTTCTCAAAGTTACTTGGCAGTCTAACATCTCCTGTTTGAAAGTATGGATGCTAAGGGGTTTGGGACTTGAGGTACCTGATCACACCAGGCAAAACTACTCTGGAATAAACTGCACATAAATTCCCCCTCTCTATTTTGATAATACAACTATTATACAGATAGATACAGAGCTTTTTTTTCCCCCCTCAAGTTAAATATAATTCTGATCAATATTTTATATCTATAACACAATACTAAATACATCTATCAGCTCAGAACACAAAACCAGTTATGGCAACAAGATGAATGCCATGCTTATCACTTACATCTCAGGAATTCCAGTGTGACATCACAAACACAGTATGCATCTCTATGAACACAGAATGGTTTAATATCCACCCCTAGTGTGCAGGTAAAACTAATCTCCTACCTTCACTGTGGTTTTGGTTTCACTGTCAGTGCTGGGAGTTCGCAAAAACCTGTGCACTTTAACATAGGCAAGTGAAGCTTCCTCAGTAGAAATAAAGAACAAAAGCTACACTTCCATTTCTTACCAGCTCAGAATTTGCCTATTCAGCCTTTTATTTAAGAAAATAGTGGAATGTAAATGGTTTGGTGAGGAATAACTACATTAGTGGAAACTTTTAAGCAACCCATTTCCTTAAGGGGAAATGCTTCCTAACATGAAATGGAAGAAACTTTAATGAGTAGAAGGAAAGTTACCAATCACTCTACTTCCAGGTTTATTCCTTCTGACTTTTGCAGCCCTGAAGAAGAAATAATCTGAACATTTTTTATTTCAGCTTCTAAAGGTGCAAAGTTGTATTCAGACCAAGTATCATGCTAGGGCCAGAATAAAAAAAAAAAACCTGCAGGAAAGCAAGTTAATTTATAAAACCAAGTTTGGCATGGAATGTTATTGTTTAATTACATAAAACATTTGCAATACAAAGCAAAATCCCTGTGAACCAGAACAGACAGTGTTACAGATCTAGGGTGGGTACACATAAATAGAAATATTTGAAAGCAACTTAGAAAACAATAAAGATGGCAGCTGCAAACCCATCTGTCTCAACACAGCTGAGCAGTGAGAATGATGCTAATAAGATGAGCATTAATTGAGAAGTAGAAGGCAAACTAGCACACTTCTGCATCCCTGCTCCTCCTGTTCCACACCCCCCCAAATCATCTCTGTCTTTAGTTTAACAGTCAGCTATAACTTCTAATTTATTATAACAAAGGTGTCCTCCAGAATACTTTAATCCTTCTTAGCAAGACACACAAACATTTTACATTCCTCTCCCATGAACAAGGGAGGAACATTGTGGGTTGGCAAATAAGCAACTTCTAGAGCAAAAGGATAAATCTCAACAGGTTTAAACAATCATTAAAACCCTCTTCCTGCTGGTGATGAAGCAATTAACTGTCTCAGACTGAGCCAGAAACAAATTCACTAAGGGGGATAAATACCCTGGTTTTACTCCTTACTAAAAGCCCCTTTTCATCTTGCTATGTAAAATCTGTTCTGTTGCCTTGGGAGGGATGGAAATTTGGACCAGTGCCATCTCTTTGTTTTCTTTTTCTTCCAGAGGAGCTTGCTAGCATAAAGGTGCTTTTGGGGGGTTAGTTTTGGCTTTTTTTTTTTTTTAACATTGTTCTATTTAGTCTGTTTTTGCACTCTGACTGAGGATAAATTTGGTCAATGCTGTATCAAGAGCCATCAAGTTTGAGCTCTCTCTGTCCTTTTTTCACTCCATATGTTTGTGCAGAGAGAGCTTCACAGTATTAAGGTATCTGACATGCTGTCAGACAAACAGCACTTTCAGGGAACAAGGAGTATTAAGGCCACATCCAGTTCTTGTGATGACATGTAAAGGCTGCCTGTTGCATCCTGCACACAGAGAATTTGTCAAAGTATGACAGAAATCCCTTGAATGGCCAGAGGCAACACCTTCTGGAAATCACTCTAGTGTTTTCCGAGCAGGAGGCTCTGTAGAACCTCACCATCTGCCAGGAAATATGTGGTGCTGATGGCAGCATGTGTGTGCAGGAGGTGACCAGGTGGAACGAGACACAGTGACTAGGCTAAGTACCTATGTCACCTGGATGCCAAGGAGGCATACACACACAGAGCTATCTGGGTGACCTGCTCCTTTCTCACCACAACATCCTATCTGCCTGTGGATATGGAACTTAACAGGAGGCTAACCTTTCTCTTCCTAGGAATGGGTTCATCGAAGAGAAGGTTGCTTGTTTCACCTTCATCAATACCATCATCTGGCTGGGAAGGTGTTCGAAAAGTTTTGAAGCTATCAGCTGACAGAGGTGGAGATGGGGTGGATGGGTTGGACTGGTCACTGGGAGCATTCCAGCTCCAGTATCCACTGCTGCTGGTACTAGAAGGCACAAATCCTCCTTCCTTCCAAGATCCATTCAGGGATTCTGTCAAGAAACAACAACAGCCATAATTACAACAGTATCATTAGCCTAGGGATAAGGAGCTTTTTTCTAAGGCTTATATGCCATGTTAATTAACTGGATGTTCAATAAAGGAAAATGTTGGACGTAGAGGACAACCATATCTATTCCACTGCACAAAAATTACATATCCCATATCTGAATTTTCCTTTATTTAAAAAAAAAAAGTGAAGTGTTTTTCTAAAAAGAAATGCTGGGCTTGAAAAAATAACATGTTCTAGAGCATAAACAGCAATATACGGTCAGACAGTGCATGCATGACTAAAGGAGAACATTCAAATTCATCTTTAAAGGTCCTTGCAAACCCAAACTATTCTATGATTCTAAATAAACCCTCAACTTTCAACAGAAACACAAGACTGTAGTGGGCATAATAGCCAACTCCCGGGGGCCGGCAAGACTCATTGACAGGGCTTTAAACTAGGTTCGAAGGGGGAAGGAGATCCGGCAGTCACTGGAGAGGGCACTGAAACTGGTAAGAACGAGCCAAAAACATATTCAGCAGCACAGCTGAAGTGCATGTACACC
>WEKX01026788.1:5836-18969 GCA_013390025.1 Pitta sordida | reverse complement strand
TCTCAGCCTCCCGACGCAGGTTCTGAGCTGGCACGCTACATCTTACTACTGAACTTTTTTTTCTTCTCTCCCAAGTATGTTATTCGGCAGAGACGCCTTTATCTGTAACCTTGAAGGCCCTGGCAGCACGGAGAACTCAGGCCAGAACTGAGCTGTTAACCCCCTCGCTACCAGAGCAGCAGAAAACCCCCTAAACCATAACAAGCTCAAAAGACAAAGGAAAAAGAAGGGAAAATTCTTTTCCCTAATTATAAGGCTGCCTATACTTATACATATAGCGTAGGAAGCAGATCCTTTCCTTGGGGAAAAATCTCCCAAACAAACAAATAAAAAAACTCCAACAAACCACAACGATAAAAAACCCCTACATGTGAAGACTAATTGGCTCAGCTACAGTAATATGTATCTCTGTATTGTAATGAAGGGGTACAGAATGTCCTGATTTAGGCTGGGATAGAGTTAATTTTCTTCTTAGTACCTGATATAGAATTGTATTTCAGATTTAATATTATAATAATATTGGTAGCACACCGATGTTTTAACTGTTGCCAAGTACTGCTTACCCTAGTCAAGTACTTTCCATTTTCCTATACTTTGCCAGCCAGCAAGTATACAAGATTCTGGCAGGAAGCACAGCCAGGACAGCTGTGCCCAACTGGGCAAAGGGTTATTCTGTACCAGAGAACATCATGCGGAGTATATAAACTTGGAAGAACTGCCTCCGATTGCTGCTGGGGCACAAGATCTGCATCAAATGCTGAACAATTGAACAGTGCATAATTTTTTCTCTTGGGTGTTATTAATTTTTCTTTTTTAATTTTTGTTTTAGTATTCATTTGTTGTAGTAGTAGTAACTTGATTTCAATTACATTCGGGTCTCCTATATCGCGGACCTGCAGTCTTAATCGGGCTCCATGAAGCCCTACTTCTGCGTTGAATGGCAGCTCATTAATATGCAAATTTGCCCCACACCCTCACCTGGCCTCCAGCGCTGTTTCGGCACTGTGTTGCTGTGTGTCAGTGTTTGTGTCATCCCCTCCCGGCGCCTGCAGCCACTCCACACTGGGAAAAACTGATTTGTGGCTCGGCCAGGAACATGGGTGTGAGCTGCCCACGCTGGTGTCCCGGCGTCTCTCGGGGTGGGTAGACCTGGTCTCTCCTTATTTGGGATAGACAAGTATCTCCTGAAGAGTCACTCAAGAAAGTCTCAGACACCTGAGAGTATGTAAATCTTTTGTAACTGCATGGTGGCAGCTCCAGGGGAGCGGCCCTGCTGCGGCCAGAGAGGGAGCCGGGGAGGAGCAGCCCCGCCACCGCCGTAGCAGGAAAAGAGTGGCCCCACCGCTGTTCCGGGACTGGGGCAAGCAGTGGGGCCAGGGCAAGTGATGGGACCACCACGTGCTGGGGCCAGGGCAGGTGGTGGGGCCAGGGCAAGCGGCGGGACCAGGGCAAGCAGCAGGGCTTTCGCATTCTAGGGTCGGGGCAAGAGGCAGGGCTGGGGCAAGCAGCGGTGTTGCTGCCGACGCTGCCATTCTGGGGCCAGGAGGAAGTGGTGGTGCTGCTGCAGTGGCTGTGCGGCGTATTTATGACTGCCTAATTGACCATTCATGTATGACAGATCGTGCATGCACAGTTGTGAAAAGGGGTCTCCTACATCACTAAAAAATCATGCTGCTATAATCTGAAGCCACAATATGGGGGGTGTGAAGTGTAAAAGGGCCAACTGTACTAAAAGAGTCTTATCTCAAATCATGGGTTTTACATTTTTCCAATTTTCCTTCCCATCCCACTGGGGCATGGGTGAAGTGTGAGTAAGCGACTGCATGGTACTTAGCTGGCAGCTTGATTGAAACCATGGTAAAAACATGAAACATGAAGTACAGAGAATTAGTACTGCTTCATAGTACCCACACTGAACCACAATAATCTCTAAAATAAATCTAATAAGTAAAATTCCACTTTATTCCTTACTCTAACAAAATACATCACCTCCACATTGTAAAACACCAGTCCTTTACATTCAGTGTTAATAGTAATAATACTAACATAGACTGACAAAATATTGCATATTACCCTATATATGCTAAATACGCGTAGTTCCTTTTCCCTCATGTAGGTAATTTATAGCAAGATCATTTCTGAGGTGGCTGGTTGACTAATTTCAGCCATCAGTTATGGTTACTGCATTCTTTTACGGAACTGCACCCAGCCTCAGTTTAACAGATGAAAATTTGAAAGTGGTGAGGGAGAGAGGTATTTGTAGTTCCAGTTCACTTTTCCCACTCTCCAAGACCACTTTATTCCAGGTTTTCATTCTGATCAACTATTTACTTGAAGTGTTTACTATAGTTTCCTAACTCCACATATAAAATCATAAATCAGTAATCTACTTTTTCTGCAAGGAAAATTATTTATATAATCCTAATTTATTGACATGAATCTCCAGATTATTTAAATCTATGAAGTATATAGGGTCTACTCTGTCTCACTATAGCTAAGGATTTTGATTTTTACTTTGAATTTCCAATACACTTTTACAATCTCTTTTCCTTTCACTCTCTAACTCTTCCCCAAAGTTTCCTCCTGCTTTTGATCTAGTCAAGAACAAACACAATACCCAGAATACACAGTCTGGATTATTTATTTACCTCCCTGTTTTCAGTACATTTTGTGCTGTGAAATTTCATCTCTCCATTTAATTCACCAGAACACATAAGTACCTAACTTCTTGTAAGATCTCAGAATTCACTGTACAAATGTGAGAGTTGAAGCTTCTAATAAATGCAATAAAGCATACCATGTTCCAAGCAGCCAGCACATAGAATATGAAATAACACCTGTGAACTTTTTACATGAGATGTGTGTGCAGGTGTCATATGTAGAAAGAGACAATACACAGTCACAGGGGAAAAGAAACTTGATCGAACCTTAACTTTTCAATTGTCAAAGAGACAATCTACCTTTGTATCTCAATACATTTGGCTTTCTGCAAAGTTATTTGTTAGCCTGTTAACATCATGCTTTGTGGTTGTTCTCCCTTAGCCACAGTACTACAGCATAGATACAAGGACATTAAAGCACTTTTTAATTCTGTGTATGCATAGAATCAAAGAATCACAGAATATTCTCATTTGGGAGTGACCCACAAGGATGATCAAGTCCAACTCTTAAACAGCACTACTACTTCCCTGGTGGGAATCAAACCCTCAGTCTCCTGCATGAGAGGTGGGGACACTCACCACTGCACTGAAGTGGATTTTGGATAGGGCAAAGACAGCTCTTCTATTTGTTTAAGAAACATGAAACACTTTTGGAAGGAAATTAATATCTTTTTGTATAATTTTTATTTTTCAAGTTAAAAATGTAAGCTGCAGTTCAGTTGCACTCATTGCTTCAAATTTTGAGGAAATAGGACAGAGTCTTCAATAAGAAAACCAAGAAGGGCCAGAGTCCTGTGAAAGTTAATGGCTTATATCTCAAAATAGAATAAAGAAAGTGAGAGGAAATGCATAGAGTGAAAGTATTGTTCCTTTTCTTTAAAAAAACCTCAAAATATGTTCAAAGATGTTTTATGAGGCCACACGAAAAAGGAGTAATTGGAAGAAAAAATCTGCTTGTCTAAGCAAAGAGCACATTTGTAATAGTAGGGTAAATGTTTTATTGACTGGAAAACTGGGAAACTCAAGTAATTACTCACCATGGGCTAAACAATAATTGCTAATGCTCTAGTGGAAAGATTAAAAACAGTTTCTGGAAGTATTTCTTACAATGATCAATGGTGTATCGTCCCAGGCCATTGCATCTTTAATAACATTTTTCCCTGTAGGGATACAATCAATTTTTATAATACGATCCATTTGCCAGGAGGCATGTTTTCTTCATGCAATGAAAAGGCACTTATGCACCTTATATTGTCAAAAAATAATCTTATATATCCAGAGCCCAAGATCTGATATGAAATATTTTCCAAATTCTTCTTTATTTTTGAGTGGGTTTGGGAAATAGATGTGGTGAACATAGTTTTTGTATTGTTTTCTCTTATTTCATTTCCATAAAAGTAATTTTAAATAACTACTTTTTAAAAATAATTACTAAATAATTTAAATAATTTTAAAATTATTGCAGTACTGAAGTGCAAGTGAGCTATCCTCTGACCTGTGGGAGACTTAAGTAATTTATTGTGTGAAGATTAATTGTAGTGGTAATTCAGGTCAGGGGTAACTAGAAAGGTATTCTAGTTTATTTAAAAGAAAAATATCTCTGTTTAAGCAATCAAATGCTGTCCACTACTTTGAAATTATCTGGCAATAAATAACCGTTTAAATAATTGAAAGTATCAGGATTGCAAAACCAAATATAGCTACTTACTCTAAACAGGAACATTGCTGAAGGATAAAGTACTTGTCACAGCAGACAGCTGAATTGACCGATTAATTAGACAGATATAAACTCAGACTCATTCGCAGTTCTAACCAAGATCAGAAAACTCCTCACAGCAGAACCACCAGGGTATCACAACATGAAGCTGTAGCACAGTTAGAGCTGCGTGCTGCCTCACTCTTTTTGCCCAATGGCAACTCCACTGTGTTAATTACTTTGAAAAGTTTCAACTAAGATATTTCTTATTCCATTTGAGTTTTACAGATCAGGAAATTTCACAAAAAAAAAACCCTATTAAGATATTCATACAGGTGTAAGGAGATTGAATAAGGCTAAGAATGTAATTAGTAGCATTTTATATTCTAAGGCAGCCTAGTCTAGTTCTTGTACAATTTGTTTATTTTAGTTAACTGAAAACTGTAAGTTAATTTGGCTGACAAGATGATATAGTTAGAATCCTCATATTTTGTGACTGAAGCACAGAATGACATTTTCTAAATAAGTTTAAAATACAAATCCACACTCAAGGGTAGCCCATCAGGTTGGAAAATTGAGGAATGCTCCAGATATATTACCATTAGTGGAAGACCAAAACATGGGACAGCTATCAAGCAGGACACAAACGTTTCCTTAGTTTTTCTTGTTCAAGTAGATTTGATCAGGTTTCTCATGGGTTAATACATATATACGTGGTTTTCTTTTTGAATTTTGTCCATTTTCCTCTGGGGTGGAGATGCAGCAGCACAGCATAGCCCTTCCAGCGCTCACCCGGCTCTGTGCCCCACCGCTGCCGGAGCACGGGGAGCCGTCGGAGCACACGGTCAGCCAGCTATGTGGGCTCCTGCGAACCTGTGGGTGGCAGTGCTGCCCCATTGGCTCTTGGGCAATGGTGAGAGGTGGGATGGGGGTGGGGGTGGCCAATCGGCACAGAGCGGAATGGTGCAGCGGGCAGATCCCAGGCTGCCATGGCAGCGCGGTGAACCGTGGCAGCAGCACGCCTTCCCAGTTCCCTGACCAAGACAGCTGTGGCCACATGGAGGCTGCCATGACCATAACTGGATCACTGGCTCTTCCGGAGTTAGTGGAAGACAGACAAGATTGACGGCTCAGAGCTGCACCTCATTGGGCAGAGGTGAAACGACAGGGGAGGGATGGTAGAGGGTTTTAAAAGTTGCAGTGCCAAGGGATTTATCCCTTGCCGCTCACACCAGCTCCAGAAAGAGACACTGTCCTGAACCCAGCCATTTTCTCTCTGTGGAACTCTTCCCTTCTTCCAGTCGTCTGCCTCCACAGCAGCCACACAGCAGCTCCTCCAGCAGCACAATCAGCACCCAATCCTCCTCCTCCACATACCCAGTGGAAAAAAAGGATAATAGACGATCAACTCTGTGTTTTTATTCCCTTCCCTTTTCCCTCTCCCCATCAGTTTGTTTTATTCCCTATTATTATTATTTCTTCCCTTTGTTTATCCCTTCCCCTCTTCACCCCCTCCATCCTCTCAGTTAGGAGGGAGTGGGGAACATTCACGTATAGGTAGATGGGTAAAGTTTTTATTTCCTTTTTATTTCAACCCATCTTGCCTGGTGTCCTATGTTATGTAATTTTAACGATAAACCATAACTGGAATTCTCTAAAAAAGTTTAGAATACAAACCCACACTCACGAACAGTCCATCAGGTTGGAAAATTGAGAAATGCTCCAGCTATGTTAACATTAGTGGAAGACCAAAACATGGGACAGCTATCATGCACGACATAAATGTTTCCTTAGTTTTTCTTATTCAAGTAGATTTGATCAAGTTTCACAGAAAAGGTGAATGTGTGTCAGGCTATAGAAATTGCCTTACCTTTGCATATATTGGGTCTAGCTGAGTGAAGCTACTTTTCCCCGCCAGAGCCCTCTTAGCGCAGTGTTGTTTATTGGTATCTAGAAAGGCATTGATAACACACCCGTGATCTGGCTAGCACTGAGCAGCACTGGCACAGCATCAGCGCAGTCTCTCCAACATCCTCCTTCATCCCCAAAGACAAATAAACTGGGATGGATAAGAACTTGGGATGAGACATAGCCAGTACTGCTGACTCAAATTGATCAAAGAGATATTCTGTACCATATGACTTAACTATAAAAGCTAAGAGAAAGCCTGGTGATGGAGCAGCGATATGGTGGAGGGAGCATTTGTAATGACAATGTTTGTACTCCAGAACAACCTCTTTATCTTCCTGAGAAAGGGAACCATAGAACATCCTGGTGGTCAGCCGAGGTCAACTCACTGCCATGCATCATGCAACAACTAGACCTTTTTGATATTTCTATGGAGTAGGAAATGACACTAATTTTCAAGGACAGTGCCTAAATGAGAAGTTGGTTAGTAAAGGCCCAGAGATAACTTCAATGTGTAGCTTCAAAATGTACATTCTGTCTCAGCTTGGGAAATGATTAGTAAGGCATATATTAGGATTTTCTATTAGTGGTATATATTTTCCATCCTATCAGTGGTGTACTTTTGATCCGTTAGTAACAAAATTATCTATTTATTCTTGGTGGCTACTAGCTAATTTTATATTCAAGAAAAAAAATAACCATCACTGTACTCTGTTTTTTTATACAGAAGATGTTTAATATTTGAACTCTTCCTGTCTTCACAAAGTAGCCCAACCAGCATAGATTTAAGGTTCTCTATATTCTGAATTTTTTTATATGTGTTCTGTGTTAGCATTTAATCAACCATTTCCAGATTCGGGTCGTGGGGAAAGTTGTTGTTCAGAGGTATGAAGGTTTCTGTAGTACATCAAAATATGGCAGGTTTTATGTTAAACTTGTAAGAAATTTTCAAGAAAGGAACAGAGAATAAGTACAAAAAACCTCAGACAAAAAACCAAAACTAAACAAAACCACAAAGAACACAAAACACAAAAAACTAAACAAACAAAAAAACCCCAACCAAACAAAAAAAGTAAGAGAAAAAAACATGAAAATAGATCACAGGGAAGAAAAATTTAAGAAGCAAATAAAAATCTCGAAGAATAGACTGGAGCACACCATGAAAAACTTGATAAAGAAAAGAAATGGCAATATACATCCAAAAATATTCTCTCTACAGAGACTTCTATTTAGATAAAATATGTTGTGGGTTTTTTAATTAAACACTCTAAAATGAAATTTTTAGAGATCACATGAATTGGAAGGAATATATGCTTACGTAGATGCAGACAATCCACCCCAAACAAATTTGTAACAATAACCCAGTACTGAAATTAATTTCACTCTTTAAAAAAACAAAAAAGTTCAGATATTTTTCTCAGCATCAAGAATTTAAAACTTTCATAAGACAGAAAGCATTTTCATGGACACTGTCAAATATATTAGAAAACATGGGTTTAAAAGTCAGGCAAACAGCCTGCAACTTCTTCTCATGTCCATTAGTTCAAAGACAGTTGCAGAAATGTAACCGCCTCACATATTTAAAAAAAAAAATAAAAAATCTTTGTCTCTTTCTTATTTAGACTTCTAAGAAGTGATTTACTGGCAGATGTTCAAAGGTGGAAGCCCAATTCAAAGCAAACATTTCAATTAACTCAGTTGGTAATCATCTCACAAAAATCTAAGTGAGCTTTGCAACTGGCTTCAGACTTTAATGTCAAACCTCCTATTTCTACAATGACTTGAGAAGATAGACCTGATTACTAGCATTGAAAACTTAGGATTCAGAAGAACTCATAACAGATACCCTGATCTACAAAAAGAGATTCTTCATAGAATTTGTTAATCCCAATATGTATAGGGGACAGTTCATTGAACGCAACATTAAGCTGAAGCTAGCTTGCCCTCATACAAATCAGTTTAGTTAATGCAGTTTTAAAGAGCCTAGACACATCCAACTTTTCTTTATACTATGAGAGATTTTATTAAACTATTCACCATTTTTTGAAGTTTCTCTGTTGATAATATGCTATTATGTTTCACTGACAAATTAACTATTCCTTCTATCATGCTAGCCAGTTTCTCCCCTTCATTGCAAAGCAGTTTAATTAGGTTTAGTCACAGTATTTTCAGTATTCACATCATAGATAAGGCTGGAAAGGACCTCAAAGATCATCTAGTCCCACCTATAGTCCAACTAAACCTAGCATGTACATCTAGATCATATCACTCACTGCCTCATTCAGCCTCCCTTTGAACACCTCCCAGGTTGGTGACTCAACTACCTCTGTGGGCAACCCATTCCAAACCCGGATCACTCTTTCAGTGAGAAACCTTTTCCTAATCTCAAGTCTAAACTTCCCCTGTTGAAGCTTAAGACTATGACCTCTCGTCCTGTCACCGGTGGCCAGGGAGAAAAGACCAACCCCCCACCTGACTACAACCTCACAGGTTCACAGGTTATTCTGAGTTGCAANGGCCAGGATGCCATTGGCCCCCTTAACCACCTGGGCACACTGCTGGCTTATATTAAGTTTCCTGTCAATCACAACTCCTAAATCCCTCTCCATTTCACCACTCCCCAGCCACTCATCCCCCAGCCGATAGCGATGCATGGATAATTATAGACAGCAATAAGTGCACCCCTGAGCCTTCTCTTTTCCAGGCTAAATAGACCCAGCTCCTTCAGGCTCTCCTCACAGGGCTTATCTTCTAGCCCATTTACCATCCTAGTTGCGCTTCTCTGGACTCATTCCAGCACCTCAACATTTTTCTTGAACTGAGGGACCCAGAATTGGACACAATACTCGAGGTGAGGTCTAACCAGCGCCGAGTACAGTTACTCTTGACGTACTAACATTGTCCCTCTTGGTCTCCTGGGCATACTGCTGACTCATGTTAAGTTTGCTGTAAACTAGGACCCCCAAGTCTCTTTCCGTCTTACCAGTCTCTAAGCACTCCATCCCCAGCCTATAGTTTTGCTTAGGGGTGTCATAACCAAAATGCAGAACCCAACATTTAGATTTGTTCAATTTCATTTTATTGGAGTCTGCCCATCTCTCCAGTCTGTCCAGGTCCCTCTGCAGGGCCTTCCTACCGTCGAACAGATCAACACGGACTCTGAGCTTGGTGTCATCTGTAAATTTGCTCATGGTGGACTCGATCCCATCATCAATATCATCAATGAAGATGTGGAACAGGACTGGACCCAACGACTGTCCCTTGGGGGACATCACAAGTAACAAGTCACCAACTAGATGAGACACTGTTTACCACCACTCTCTGGGCTCGACCATCCAGCCAGTTTGTAACCCAGCAGAGAATATTCCTATCAAAGCCTGTTGCTGCCATCTTCCCCAGGAGTATATCGTGGGAGATTGTGTCAAATGCTTTGCTGAAGCCTGAGTACAATTGTCAACAATGTGGTGCCTTTCTGCATTACCTGATTGTTTTACATACAAGACAAAGTTTTGATTTCTATTACTTGTTCTTAAATATTAGCATTACAATTTCCATTTGATGCTATTCTTATGCTGTTATCTTTAAGTGTATCCTTAATTGCTTTCATTTAATGTAAAAGACTACACTACCTGCCACTTGTAGTTAACAGACTTACTTCAAATTTTATGGACTGACTACTCACTCCTGCACTGATGAAGAAAAAGTTAACAAGAATTAACATGCCTATCCATCCTACTCATTTTCATTAGCTGCAAGAACAATCTTTCTCCTACTGTCTGTTGTAAACTCTTTACTTGATGGATTTATGTCATTACTCAGTCTGACTTTTCAACCACATATGATGTTAATCTGGATTACATATTGGAAATAAAACACTTCTAAGTCTGTACATAGACTTACAAAATAAAATAAAATAAACAAACTCTTTTCTCTATAAAACTGAAATGTTCTGTTGAGATCTGGTATTAATGATGGCATAAGGAATTTATTACTCAGGCCATAAAAGAGGGAAATGTGAAGTTCCTGATTCAGTAACAGGTCATCCATAATCCCTTCTATATTGTACTAAAGGATTAATTTGCCTTTATTCTCTCTCACTCATGAGTTTAATTGCTTATATAGAGGTTTTGTTCCTCATGAAAGTACAAAATTCTGAAATACATGCTTATAAACTACTAGTGACCAGAGTTTATCTGAAATATTTTTATTAAAAGATAAAGACTTCTCTTATAGAGCGAGCCCCCGGNGACTAGTGTCATTTCACACAGCTTCATAGAGTGAACCCCTGGAACTCACAGTGGGACAGGTTGGGCAGGCCACACAAGTCATAAAACCCATTAAGAGAGCAAATATATGAATATTCAATTAGGCCCTGCCCATAGCCACACCTTCTCCACTAATGAGCTCTAGGGGGTGCTCCCGGGAGTGCTGTGCTCTGTAGCACCTCAGGAAAGCAAAGCAAGTACCTTTTGCCCCTTCCCAGATGGAGAGTCCCAGGGAGTCAGGGGAGGGGACTCCCTGTGGCCATGCTGTGCCTGCAGCATCGCCAGGCTTCTGACCTACAGGGGGGCTCTGACAAACCTCTGTGCAGTGGCAGCAGGCTGAGGGCCAGCCACGGTGCTATGTATCCCTCTGAGTGGAATGCAGGAAGCTCATAAACTCTTTTCATGTTGTATCGGACAGATGGGACAACTGGCAAAAAAGGCAAACTGTGTTTAAACCTGAGGGGGAACTGGCAAAAAAGGCAAACTGTGTTTCAACCTGAAGGCTGTGGGTCTCTCAGCGCTTGGGGCCTGGGGGGAATCCGATCACCCATTTCCCCTCCCCCACCCCCTGCAAGGAGCAGGAGCTCGAGCTGTGGGCTACGCTGAGGAGGAGAGGAATGTTGCTCTCAGAGCTCGGCTGAGCTACATTGTGCTAGCCCTGGCCCCTCCCCTCCCAGAATGGATGAGTGAGAGCAGCAGCTGTCATAGTCATGTCACGACTTGTGTTAGGGCTACTGCTGGTTAGGTAGGGTTACAGAGCTGGCACAACCATTGCCAGTGGACACAACAACACAATTGGCCCCACAATCAGGTTGTTCTGCTGCCAGGGGAGCCAAATTCTTGCTTTTAATCAGTGCCTACAAAAAACTTCTACTCCCCTTAGTTTAACTGTGTAGTGTGGTGTGTTTACAGTTATACCTCCTAATCTGCAAGGATCAGGTCATGCCAGAGCTCTCACGAAACATCAAATTCACAAACACACGCAAGTAATTAATACGCATGCAGTCCATGCCCATTGCTCTACCTCCCACCACTCCAGAGCACCGCGGACACTTTTCTGCTCCTCCCCACAGCAATACACCCTTTAAGTAGGGCAAATGACAAGAACTTGACCACCCACCCCATCCCTGCATAGCACTGGGGCTGCTGTGGCTTTCTTCCCATGCTGGGAGAAGCCAGTTCTTTGGCAGTCACCACACGCTCACCTAAAATTGTACCACACTGATTGTAAACAGGCCAATTTTTATTTTTTTTTTAAATCTTTCAACCAGCGTATCTGCCTCCTTCTTCCAGGCCAGCATTGGACACAGGGGATGGGTGTAAGAGTCAGTCAGAAGAGGACTATTGTCTCAACATTGTCATCAGAGACTTGGACAATAAACTTAGCCTAAGATCTTGCAGCGACCTTCCTGCCTGAGACACAGTAGCTGCCAAGTGTTTCTTCCTGGACTGAGATTGGAATGTGGATCCTATGGGAACCAGGGTGCTGAGCAATACTTCGTCATCTGAAGGACAGAACGAGATATGCTGTACCCTTCTCCCATCCATCTGAAGGAACGGAAAAAGTTATGCTATGCCTTTTCAAATGAATCATACAGTTTGCTGTCTGAGAAGATTGTGACGCTGACACTACATACACAGCAAAGAAAGGCGAGATTGGGACTGAGGAGGGACAGGGGTAATATCTAATATAAAAGATGACCTGTCAGTATGTGGACTTTGGAAACTTCTCCCACCCTGCATCATGATGATCTGTAGGGACACCTTGAGGACTCGTCGTTCTGGTGGTAGTTATAAACCCTTTCTCCCTCTCTATTTATCTTTATCTTTCTTAATTCACTTTCAGCTATCACATTCCCACTTTACGGGTACATAATGAAGTCTCACTGTTTGACCAAAGCTAAACCCTTTTTCTGAATTTTCTTTTGCACATAGAGACCCATCACTTGTAGAGTCCAGATAGGGGGACTGTGACAATGGGGCAGCACTGCCAGTGCCCAGAGACCCCGCAGTCACAGGGGAGCTGCGGGGCCACCCTTCTCTTCACCGCCCTGGCTACAAAGGGTGCCATGGGGCATCACAGCACCCCAAAATAACTATGACATTAGATCCAGTCAACACAGATTCAAGAGAGGCAGGTCATGCCTGACCAACCTGATCTCCTTTTATGAACTGATGACTCGCCTGGTTGACAATAGAAAGGCCATGGATGTTGTGTATTTGGATCTTAGCAAATCCTTTGACATGGTTTCCCATGGTAAGCTTCAGAAGAAACTCTTAGAGCATGGATTAGATTGGAGCATCTGTGTTGAATTAGGAATTGGTTGGATGGATGAGCTCAGAGAGTGTTGTTAAACAGTGCCGCATCCAACTGGCGGCCAGTCACAAGTGGAGACCCACAGGGATCAGTGTTAGGCCCAGTACTGTTTTATATCTTTATTGATGACATGGACATGGGAATTGAGTCCACCATTGGAGAAGAGGAGGCTGAGGGGAGACCTTATCGCTCTCTACAATTACCTGAAAGGAAGTTGTAGTCAGCTGGGTGTCAGTCTCTTCTCTCTGGCTACCAGTGATAGAACAAGAGGACACAGTCTTAAACTG
>WEKX01026785.1:23857-35271 GCA_013390025.1 Pitta sordida | reverse complement strand
ACTTTCCAGGTTTTCTATTTCTTGTTTTCATGAATTTCCACAAAAAAACCAAGTCTATTGATGGGCAGTTTACACGAGCAGCCACTCTCTTGGCCTAAAGTCTGCTGTGTACTTCCAGTGGCTGCTTAGCCATCTGTGACTGAAGGAGCTCTTTCTTCCCCACCCCTTCTCCACCCTCATTGTAGCAAACACGACCATAGGGATACACGCAGTGTTATGTAATACACAACATGCCAAGTTTCCACTGAAGCATTCCCTCCCAGGGAAGGNAGAAGTAGGTACCTTCCAGCCTTCCTTTACTTCAGTGATGCATTACAAGGTGGATAGACATCTAAAAATCACTCTGTACTCTTGAACGCAGTGTATGCCTTCATAAAGTGCTAGGCAAAACAGAAAATCCTTCTTCTTTCCATCCACGTAGACATCTAGCTTGCCACCCTGCAATTTCTCATATTTATATTCCTCCTTGGGTAATCAAATGACATGAGAACTTGTTTGAAGAACCACCATAGGAAAAATGAGTGTTTCAAGATGTGCTAGTGGCTTCAAGAGCTATCTTGTGGTTTGCATTCTTCCAAATTAAATATGACTGATGGTATTAGTCAGCTAACAGATTTATCTGGGGGCATGGAACCAACAAAAAACTATTTAGAACAACACTTTTTATAATATTGCTTCTCTTTGAATATTCCTTAAAGGTTATTTTTACCTAACAGATGCTTGACTTTAAAAGCTTTTATGTAGTCTAAGTATAAATTTTAACAAAAACTTAAATTGGGGATATTTCAGCTGTTTAACTTAGGAGCAAATCAAAATGGTGCCAAAAGCAAACACAAATAGCCATGTAAAAGAGCTCTCCCTACTGCAGCTTTTACTGTGAAGACTGAGTCTTGGTCAGGGCTCCTAGGCATACACCTGTAGTATAAAGTGAAATCATGTTTTAAAAAAAACTTCTCAGTAAGGGCAAATGCTAACAAAAATAAAAGTTGTAAGTAAGGCACTCTTCATTCCTGTGCTGTTAAAGCCTGTAAAAAATTTAACCATCCCAGATGGTTACCACATCTCTAACCTATATAAATCAAAGCTTTGTTTTAAGTCAATAAAACCACTTTGGCACACAACCGTATCATAGCAGTATGATGCATGCCTGAATATTCCTAAGAATGCCCTCAGAGGTACTCTGTGAGCAGAAATATTCTGCAGAAGGGAAGATGAGGGAGTACAAAGGCCCATTGTACACACTAATGCAGAAAAATGAAATCAAATACCATTCTCAGCAAAAGCAAAGTGTCTTTTGAGCAAAGGCTATTAAGTGTGTCAGACTGCAGGATATTTTCTGGACATGGCTATTATGTTAAGACATATTGAACATGTGTCACTTATAACCCTGCCCTGGTCGTAACATCACAGCTCCAGAGGAAAAAAAAATCTAGTGCATCAATTCTTTGTATCAAATACTCACACACAGTTCTCACCAAGCTGTCACTTCTCATTTGTAAAGAAGGTTAGAGTAAGTTATAATTAGTACTTGCTGCCCTGTCAACTAATTAAATATAATAAAAACTTTCTGTGAGTTTAATGCTTACACAGTGTAATTACAGCAGTTTTGAATGCACGGTGCATGTATTACAGGTTTCGGTATGTGCCCCCCACCTCTTACGACCTAAATTCTCAGGTTAAACTCATCACATGAGTAGTGAGCAGGCACTGCTAAAGGCAACTATTTCAGAACTAAACACACGCCAATACCAATGCAGTCATGTGAGTTTTTAGAGGCACTACAACAGCCTCTGGGGGCAAAGGTGGAAGGAGAAAAAAAGCCATCCAGTGTCTTGTTTCCACTTTTCTTCCTCTTCCCTTCAGTAGGCACCCTTGCTCAAATTCTCCCATCCATGAAGCTCCAAGTGCTCTGAGCCTTTTTCCTCCCTTTTGTAAAGAAAATCATGGCTGATATTTCAATGCCACTTCCAACCTGATCTCTTTGTTCATTCAAGGGGCATCTTGGGCAGAGGGGTACTGAGTACAATTGCACAACTCTGGAGCTGGCTCTACTCTTCAAGGAGCAAGATTTACACCACAAAACCACTTGTTAAGCAGGGGAGGAAGAAAGAGTACGCAGAAGGCCCAGAGCAGGGCAAAAGTGATGATGGAAACCATGTAACACTCCAGCACTTGGTTGTCACAGCTCCTTACCCTCATAAGTATTTGGAAGAGCTTTGAACACATTTTAAAAAGGTGAAGAGTAGAGAAGCTAGGCTTTAGATTGTCCAGCACGTTGATAGCCATAGCTCTGGACAGTCAGTTGCTGTGTCAAATGCAGTTTTCAAACTTTCCCACTCATTGCCTGTCCCTTCCCTGAAAACAGTCAAGGACAGGTTGGATGGGGCTCTCAGCAACTTCATCTAGAAGAAGATGCCCCTGCTCATTGCAGGGAGGCTGGACTAGAAGGTCTTTGAAGGTCCCTTCAAATCCCAGACATTCTATGATTCTGTGTAAGGTAGGTACAAATAACGCACAAAATAAAAATGTAATTAATTAAACAAATATGTAGTCTAAAAGAACCAATTAAAATGATGAAAATCTTTAATTTTATTTAAGTATAGTTGTACGGACACGTGTATATACAAATACAGATCTTATGGGGCAGGGATTTTGGGTGGGTGGGGTTTTTTTAAAACATTTTTTTTTAAAGTTTATATAATGTTAGCATTTCAAAAACAGCACTCAATGAATAAGTGCAAAGAAACTGCAAAGCAGGGCAGTACAAGCACGGGACCACACTGAGCTGGACTTTCATACCCAGATGCATACACAATGAGTGACTTCAATGGGGTGTCAAGACTAAGCATGGTAAGCGGATTTCGCAGACTCATGGGTAACCTCCAACATGCCAGCATCTATTAAACTGTACAGACAATGGCAGCAAGCCTATTGTAGGGAGATTTGTCTCACATCCGAGAAGCTTGAAGGCGAATGCATGGGAAAAACCCAGTGATGCCAGACCAGAAACAGATCTGCCCATTCACAGCTCCAAATTAAAAAAGGAGGAGGGTGGGAGAGGAGGAAGGGCAGGAAGAGGGAAGAGAAGTGTGGAGGGTTGTACATTAAAACTGGTGATTACAAAATGCAAGTGTAATGAAAAGAGGGGAAGAGTTAACACTCTAAACCTCTGAAAGTGTCTGAACCACTGCACTCATAAGGCAATGGATTAAGTTCAGTTTTGAGGGCTAGGGGTTGGAATTAACTGGTACAAATACAACCATTTTCCTTCCACAATTATAGAGGAAAGGAAACAATCTACTCAGCTACTCTTGGTATGTCCCAAATTTGTTTCTAGTTCTTTTGGAACCAAGTACATACGTATAGCGCACATGACATTGGCAAGACCCTTTCTGGAAAAAACTGTTCATGGGAACAAAACCAGAAGGAAAACTGGAAGAAAAAAAATACAAAGAAAAAAGAAACAAACAAACAAAATAACAGAAAAGTTGTTATATCCCCAAAGCCTTTTTAGAAACAAACATGATACAAAGGAACAAAAACTAACACAGAAACCACAGGGCTCCAACATCAGACCTTTAAACACTGAGGACAAAACATTGATCATCAAAAGTCATGTTGTTCCAGGTCTTGACATTGTGAAGTCTTGCAACAGATGAACGATTTTCAAAGATGAGTCCTGTATGCTGCAGTGTCATGGCCACTTGTCTCTCAGTTCTCAGCCATGATCACACTTGATGCTTCAAAGCTCTGTCTTGTAATCAACATGTAATTTTAATATCCTGAAAGTCTATTGTTCTCACTTACAAAAGACATAAGAATCAAATTAATACTTTATTATCAAACACTATATACAACAGAGGTTGCTAATAATACAGAATTTAAAGAACATAGCTTTAAGTTTTACTTGTCTTTCCTTCGCCATCCAAGTAAGTACAGTACAAAACAATACTCTAAACTAACACGAAATGTTACCTTGTCTATTGAAGGATACACAGTATCCACTAAACTGACTGATCCCTATTTTGCCTGCTTCACATTGCAATGCCCTTGGCAGCCAGAAGTGCAGGTCATGGGCTTAAGTAACCCAACTAGGCTGAGGGAGAATCAGTACCTCAGACTTGAGCTGGGGCAGATAAAGGGTAAGGGAGCAAAAAGCTCCTTAATTCGCAGCAACATCTGCATTTAAAGCATTCAGAGATTTGCAATGCAACACAAACCCCACCAACATTTATGTAAGTGGTATGACTGGGATTGCCTAACGCCATCAAGTCAAACTGGCAGAGCCTGGTACACTGCTCCCAGCCACACCATGCCAGGCAGCACTAGGCTCTGCCATGCAGTCACACCACTTGTGTTGTCCCTCACCTACCCAGCAAGGTTCTGTGACAACATGAAGGGGTGAGTTTCAGCAGGAGTAACACTAGTGACAATCCTTTGCTGTGGATAAATGTACATCTTCAACTCTAACATCATTCAGAGACAAAGGATGAGAAATGAAGTCACTGTTCCAACATTAAATTGGCACTACTGGTATGACTGCCTGCAATTGCTATGAATCATTTTAATATGGTTACACATCATGCAATATTATCTGTACTCTGGCTAATAATCCATTTGATAAGGTGCATTTTGAGTAAGCTCACCTCATCCAAAGCTTTTTAATTCCTACCTACAGGAAGTATTAGTGTGTGTACCAAGCATATACACATTAAAGAGAGCAAAGTATCAGACAGCCTGTAATGAGATGATGACTTCCCTCACTGTTTGGACTCTGTATCTTTATTCTGTACACTTCACACTAGAGCAAAATTCCTGCATTTCTCCTATAAGTACAAGCCCCGCATTAATGAACATGTATGATATCAGGCAAGCCCAGGTCATAGCTCAGCATACATAAAACCTCCCTTTACCCCTCTCATCTTTATTTCCCTCTCTGTTGCTTCAACTTCTGTAAAGCTTTTCTTCATTTTAAAAAAAAAAAAAAAGCCTACAAAATGCCGTCCATTTATGGTATCACTCAATCTTGTTATGGCAGACTTTTTCTTCATAATGAATGCAGAGCAATCTTGTTTTGCTTGAATGTGCTCCACATTTTATTTCACATTTAATATAATTACCACAGCTTTTGTCAGAAAAGCTCTGTTTTAGTCTGAACAGTGAAATTTCACCGAAATGTCACTGATTATGCTTAGCAGCCCAAATTTCATGGCAGCCTAGCCAAAAACTACCCCAAGGCTTGCACTTCCTGGCAAATTACTTTTTAAAGTTTTATGTTAGCCAAGGCTCAGATTCCTTCAACAGAGTCACTCCTAATTCCATCAAACAAGACAATCCCATTTTCTAACTGCATCAAGGATTACCACTTTTCTCACGTTTAAATAGGACAAGCATATATACTCACTCTCAGCATAAAGTATATCTAAATAATGTATTTTCTATTCTAGTGGATTTTTAAAAAAATATTTTGTTAAGTCTTTGGGAGCCCATCTAGTTTATCTCCAGCTGATAAACATGTTTTCTCTACTCTTCAAGCTGTGCTGGAAGGGGAAAAGATTAAAAATCAACATGAATTCATATTCCACTCTTCTTTTCTTTCCCCCCACCAAACAATGCTATTAGACTGCCCTGGCTTCTTCTACATGTGATTTATTCCCATGACTGAGAAAGTTGCAGGAGAGACAAATCAAGAGCACACTGGAGATCCTTTGTCCCAAACATGTTTCTTCTGGCCACCGATGTCTTCTTTCAGCATGTATTAACACCCAGAGCAGCATCCAAGGCTATCAGTGCTGGGGAAGGTCACTTTATTCTCAAAAGTGCCTCTGCATTTCAAGAAAAAAATTGTAGCACCACGGTGATTTGTTTTAAAATAAAATAATCCGGTGTGCATTATCCCCTTAAAACGAAATAACAGAGGCACTCACACCCCCAGTGAAGTTTCCTAAATCTGACCTTGCCTGCTGTGTGCTAACATTCCTAAATGTTAACTTCTTCCACTCACCAAAGACAGCATTTCTAATTGCAAGCACAAATTTTACTGTCAAAGATGCTTTAAGACAGTCCTATAAGAAACATCATCTTTCCCTTTCAGAAGCCCGTTCATTTAGAAACTCCTGCAGAAAATGATGTTATATTATGTCTACTCTAAGTATTTCCCCTCCAGTCGTGACATGGTGATGTAATGCCTTGCATGATCATCTCACAGTGTTGAACAAGAAGGCATAAATATTGTATCAGAGAGAAAGACTGTCCCAAGTTTTCACTCACTTTCCTTATCCCTCCCTGACTCTATCTGCCACTACTCTTCCTTGTCCACATATGGATGACACAGTGAGCTAACAGAAGTGACTTCTTAAAGGAGAATGCAGAGGAAAATAAGAATCACTAGTGTCACTATTACAGTTTGGCATTTTCATTTGGAGTCCTTTTATTTATATGGAGGGGTCAAGAAAGTCACAGGGTAGGTAGGGGTGGGTGCTGAAGCTAGTTATCCCCTTCAAATTTTTGCTGAGTTCAGACTAAAAGGGAGAAGAAAAGGGAAAAATAACAATTTGACATCTGCAAAAACAATAAAGTCCCTTTCCTGGGATGAGCAGTTAGGTGGATCTTTGATGTTCCAAGACCCTGATATTTTCTGTGACAGGTTGCCGGAGCATACTGTGCTATAATATCAAAAGCATTGCCAGGAGGAACAATAGAGTTGCCAAAAGCCGGCTGGGTATCCTTGGTGTCTGTGCTGCGTTCTCGCCACGGGATGGCTCGGCTGACTCATGTACGGTATCATCTGTTCAAACAGAAAGCATACATTCCAATGAGATTTTGCATCCTTAATAAACTCTCACTGAGCCGACAACCGTAAGTAGATTTCTTTATGCCTTTATGAAATAGGGCAATGAACCTTGTGCTGTCATTGACTTTCACAAGCGTGTAATACCTCATTATGTAACCGACTTGGGGCCAAGTCCTGCATTTCTTACTGGCAAAATGCCCATTGAAAACCAGAGGAGCAGAAAGTAAGTCTGATTTCAGCAGATTGAGGAACGAAAGATTCCTCTTCTAATAAAAAGCTCTAGCTCTAGCTTTGGATGGCTCTTTAGACAGCACTATCAGCTGGGAGACAGCTAAATAAAAACACCTGAATTTCAAAAGTGTTGCACATGCTCAGAATTAATTTTGCAGTTAATCCTCTTCCTCAGTTACAGATTTTGGCTCCCGAATTTGAAATGACAGTCCATAAGCCCAAGAATATACTCCCCTTCCACACATAAAATTTCCACTGAAATATACTGCATCTGGGGATGTGCAGGAGATGCAAGATCATTCCCCCTTTCTTGAAATTGGATTTTAAAGGCTAACACATGACAATCACCAATTTAATTGAATACATACTCAATCTGGAAAATCTCACTACCGTTTATGGTACACAAAATAGAGATTTATATGTATATTGCTAGAATTAATGCAAAAAGAACCAGCTGAGTGAGGAAAACATGCTTATGCATTAGTGGCAGAAGAGACCGAAGTAGGAAATATTAAATTTATGATACATAATAAAGCTCTGTTTAGCTTTTCTAAACAAAAGATCAGTCTAAATATCACAGCTTGTCACATAAAAAAGGTAGGTAAAGTCAAATTCAACTTCAGCGTTGTTACAGCAGTAGTATTTTTCTCTGCAAAGCCCACAATATCCTCCATATCCACAGCCATCTAATTTGGCTACTTAAAAAAGCAGTCTATCGAAGGCTTGTCATTAAAAGTCAACTATGGGTTTGAATTGAAAAAGTAAGTTAAACCATTTTACGAAGTGTGAAGTGGCCTAAAAATGTATTTGTCAGTTTTTGAGAGTGCCTAAGTTTCCAGCAAAATTAACAGTATCTCATTATTCAGTGTAAAGTTCTCTGTTTTATAAGAGAAGTCAACATATCTATGATGTCTCACAGCTCCCACCTCAACAACTTGCACTGAGTGAGATTACCCTGAGTGCAAGTCCAAGCAGTGGCATGAAGGGAAACAGGAGTCAGAACACTGGAATTACTAACCATGCTGCTTTGGCATGGAGACTTTTATACTACTTAGCTTTAGCTACAAACAAGCTCCCTCGCCTTCATACCCTTGACACCTAGCACTAAAGCAGGTAGAGCACTTAGCATAATTTAGGTTAAAAAGCTCTTCAGTCCCAACTCAGTTACACAGCAAGATGCACAGTAAACTGAATTAGCAATTTATCACCTGTACTTTTTCCAGCACTAATTGATGTTATAGTCAAATAAGGCCTATCAACAAGTTTCAGTGCTGCTCCAGGGAAGACTAGGGAAACCAAGCACTGACCAGCTGTAAACAGTTCACATTTCTAAGAAAGGGATATCATCTCTTGGTGGTGGTTCCAAGCAATAGGACAAGAGGCAAAGGGCAAAAACGGATGCACAGTAAGTTTCACCAGAGTATGAGGAAGAACTTCTTTACGCACCAACACAAGTTGCCCAGAGAGGATATAAAGTCTCCTGCAGTGGAGATACTGAAAAGCCATCTGGACGCAATCTTTAGTAACATGCTCTAGGGGACTTCCTTGGGCACAGAAGTTGGAACAGTTGACCTCCAGTGGCCCCTTCCAGCCCTACTCATTCTGTGATTCTGTGATGTCAGTGGGAAAGATTGTCTGGAGTGACTTAAATTGCAGCTCTACACCACATACAGCAGGAGGACCTTCATAGGCACACCGGCCCTGAGCAAAGCCCTAATATTTTTCCTCCAGAATTACATATTCCAAAGGAATCTAAGAATTTCACTGAATGCTGGTTACTGAAAAGTGCAGTTTCGATGGTTTTCAATACCAAAGGTTGCTTCACATTTCACTTCTGAGTCACCATCTTTGATGAGTTACAAACTTTGTTGATACTGCAATGAGAATACAGTTCTAACTGTCAGTTCTACCTCCTTTTATAGATTCGTAGTTAGCTCTTCCCAATTTGGAAACATTTACTCACTGCTGATGAACTAAAACTGCAGAGCAGAATGATGTGTATTACCTTCTACTTCTTGCATCATCAATAGAATTGCAAATAGGCCTGAATTTGCAACATTGAATGTCAACAGTTTTGTCCTAATTACATCAGTGAGTCAGCACTAAAACACAATAGGGCAGAACTAGCGTAGAGCAGTAATAAATCCTCATTCTCTTTGACTGCCACAAATGGAATACTGGCTACTGCTAAAAAACTCAATGAAAAAGCACAGAACTAAAAAGATTATTCCTCTTAAATGAAAAAATATAGAGATCTTCTACGATGCCATTTTTATAAAACCATTCTTCACAGAAGAATTAATTTCCATGTAACATTAAGGGATGCCTTTTGAGAAATCATGTGGATTTTCTGTTAGAGCTGTTGCCAGGTTTCTGCACTCAGAACACACAATTCATCTGTGGTTATGAAAGTCACTTTACAGATATTATTTTCCTTGGAGTTGTAGAGTTATAAGTGCACTATTTTTAAGGCTTGAGGAAAAGGTTTTGCTTCACTTTAGGCACTGAAGGCAAGTGATGAAGAGAACAGAACTCCCAAGTGAAATCCAGGTGGTCATTGCTAAATATTGGGAATGCCAGCAGTAAATGAAAAGGATCATTTTGGCAGCCACGAATTTTTCAGATTCAGGGGCTTTTTATTTTACTATTAAGGAGGAAAGGAAGGGGAGGATAGGAATAGAGTCAATCACTTCCATCACTTCTGAAAGATGTGTGATTGCTATAGATCACCTTTCTACAAATTTCTGAACAAAACCAATGAAATTACGAGAGTTCAAAAATCAAGCAAATGGTGCTTTTTAAATGAAAGATGGCAATAAATAATCTGCTGACCATGACCCTGCTGCCTCCCGATTCTTCTGTCTACTCTGGAAGAAGACAGTGGCTGGCCATGGGAGAGCACAGAAGATGCTTGTCAGAGACATGTAAATTAGTACACAAGACAGAACACATGCAACAGGATGCACCAAGGCAGTGGCAACCTTAACAGGCTAACAAAAGAGTAGTGTTGACAGCAGCTGGCAGATTTGGGAAAGACTGATATCTAATGGTGCCTGTTCCAATTAATAATGCAAATATACATTGAGGTCAGGAGTGGGAATTTCTTGGTACCAAACCTTCTCATTAAAGCTATTATTTCCCCCGGGTAACATAAACAGTATTTCATCTTAGACTGCAGGATACTCTTTGTTTGATTTTTGTTCCCTGGTTTGCCTACTGCTTTTTAATGATGTGCTTCTGTGATGATGCTAGCTAGTTATAGCCATTCAATGGGAAGTGAGCAGCACTGTTAAAAAAAATTATTCAGCAAGTTTACTTAAATCAGGCACTTGGTACTCAGATGATCTCTTTTGCAAGTCAGTAAAAGGAGAAACATATATTAATTAGACCATGTTTACCAAATCACAAAAACTAAAATAGTGCATTGAGTTTTCAGATTCATAGGTAACACAGAGACAGTGAAAGATCCACTTTAGTACAGTGGTGAGTGTCCCTGTCTCCCATGTGGGAGACCGAGGGTTTGATTCCCACCAGGGAGGCAGTAGTGCTGTTTAAGAGTTGGACTCAATGATCCTTGTGCGTCCCTTCCAACTCAGAATATTCTGTGAATCTGTGAATCATCCTCATGTCTTCTGTAGAATAATGTCGTTAATAAATATATAAATGTATCTAATGTAAATGAACTGTCCTGGCATTTAAATTTGCTTAGAGAGCATCTTTGTTCCTCAACCCCCAAAATTTTAGGAGAGTTCTGAAAATTATTTTAAGGAAAAATAATAAATCTATTGTTTATTCATAGGTAAGTCATTTGAACTGGATAACTTGTGAAAGCTTTATTTATACTTCTGTATAAGTAATGAATTTTAATTACAGGAACTGCAAATAAGAGAAAACAAAAAAATTAGAATGTTGCTTCATAAAACAAAGAGGAATACGTATATCTTTTTCAAATAGCATAAGAGAAAATAAATCCTGGTAACTTGTTCTTTAGGGTATGTACTACATGGTATGTGTGCTACATGTTCTCATGTAATTTGTTTATTTAACTATGTATTTTAATTATTGAGGCTTTAATACAATAATGTGTCAGCAGTGTGTGGCTGTATATAAAACAAACACTGCTGCAAATATATACTTCTCCTATATATCCACCAATTTTAATGTCATAAGCCATTCCACTTAAGTTGTTGTGATTAAATATGATGCTATCTATCTATCTATCTATCTATCTATCTATCTATCTATCTATCTATCTATCATAAACTTAAACAATACATATGCACTTTCGACACAGAGATATGTCAACTTGATTGATGGTGAAGGTTAATATAACTTTGTCCGGGGCGCTGATAAGGGGCTTCATCATAGCAAGCATCCTTATTCTTAAGGA